>QVRM01003126.1:0-34235 GCA_003439945.1 Dermanyssus gallinae | reverse complement strand
TATTGTGGTTGAACAATTATGTCTAATAATAATGCAATTATTAGACATAATTGTATATTATGTCTAACACTTTGCAAATTTCCTACGGCCACGGTTCTCGCTAAGCTCGAAATTAAATCAAACAAGTTGTTTAGGCATTTATCCAGGAGACAATCGGCTTATAAAGGCAAAACTCTTCATGACTACAAAATGACTGCACTTTATCTTCGTGTAGGTGTCTTTGCCCGAATCCAACGCACCTTAAGGGGACGTTTGACGCAAGCCTGCGGAATACGTACGAAACACATTCGGGGACGATGCTTACAGTACCAGTTGTCTTAAGTCATCCTCATTTCTTTAACGGAGATCCCTCATTGCGACATTCCGTCAGCGGATTACATCCGATGCGAAAAAGCACAGTTCCTATATTGACGTCCATGCGGTGAGTTCTTCGTGTCTTTTCGTGTTAAAGTGAATAATTATCAAGCAGTTTTGTACATTTTGCTTGTTGTTTTCATTTGTATATTTCGGCGCACACCAACGGTCTATTGTCGTTGAGTAATGATATGCAAGTTGCACATTAGCCTTTGAACTGGCATATTGTATTGCTGATCACAACCCGTGATCTTCTCAAGTCTGCAAGTCTCTGTTATGATACATAAAACGGACACGCAATGAGGAAGGAACAATGGGCGCACGACAGAGTAGAATGAGAGCCCTCAGCTTATACCGTACGACCCTGTAGGATGGTGAACCACCCTGTCAGTAACAGACAGATGAAAGTCACCTAACAGGTGATATTGATCTTCTGTTCAATCGTTACGCTGCGGCCTTCTCCAATATTTTTGACGTTCTATAATATATATATATATAATATATATATATTGCATAAGCCTAGCACCGCAGCCGCATCTCTAAGTTAAACTACAATTGATAATTTTTGCAGCAATGTTTCCGCTCTCCTGCCGTTTCCTTCTCTCCCAGATTATTTTAGAAATGTTCATGTCGATTTGTCCCAATCCCATAATGTTCATACTGCACTGCAGCGTCTGTACTATAAAGTTGCCTTCAAGTTGTAATACTTCAACCTTCTTGCTGCTATGCTAAGTTGGTAGCAGCACCAATTTAACATAACACGCCGCCTTAAATGAGCTATCTCGAAGCTCTATATTTAAGGCGGGCCAGCGTATCCCCACACAAAGACCCTTCATGACGACCACGGAACTGTGGTCATACCGTCTGACCTTACCGAGTTCGACTGATTCTTTCCGATAGGGCACATTAGAAGATTGCAGTTGAAATCATTCATAAAGCGAAACAATGCAAAATGTTGTATTGTCTAGCATGCATCCCAGCTATGGTGATGGAATAACATGCCGAACGCTTTGACAATAGCAGCATCTAGAGCAGACTTTTGTGCGACAGGCGTGTGTTGCCATAAGCCATGCTAAAAATTGCGTTGAGTTGGAGCAGATGCAAATGAAATCAGCCCAGTCAGTGACGGGTAGCTTGGTCCAAGCTTGCTCCATCAGATTCAGATGTGTTACTCCGCTTCACGCACTGTCTCAGCTTCTCGTCAGGTGTCTACAGACTGTCTTTCTGGGCAGACGCGTCCATTCGACAAAGGAGGATAGATTAGCGTTGACGGCGAGAAACTGCTGTGCAACAGGTAATGTCAGAGATACGTATCCAGTGATTCGAAAGTGGAACCATAGAACCGTCTAATAACTCGCGTTTCCTACGGCCACGGGTTCTCGCTAAGCTCGAAATTAAATCGAACAAGTTGTATAGGCATTTTTTCCAGGAGACATCACTTATATAAGACTCAATTAGCTGGCATACATTTGTACTGCAAATAATAATGTTGTCGCTGTATTTAGTCATAATATATACAGCGACAGTAATTGCAAAACGTTATTAGAACCAGTTCGGTGGTGGAACAGTAGATGGAAAAAGCAAGTGACAACACTCTTAGAACGATTTGAACAGTATTTGGATAGGTCGAAACTTCGTGCCAATTTGAAAGTATCGGACTAATCATCAGGCTGGGCCAGCCAGGTTTCCTTGCTATTCCCCCGCATTCTAATAGTACATGTTTGGAAAGTGACAATTAATTCTACAACTCAGTTAAACGGGAACGCTGTAAGGACAGATAGACATCGGCACAACTAGGTTGCAGAAGTCCGTCGGAACAGAAACAAGGCAAAATTTAATTACCCATTCCACTAAGGTATTTTAGGTGGTCTGAGTCTCTATTTTATAAACTCTAAATTGCCTACTCGGATTTACCCGGAGTGATGTTGATTTCGCGTTGGGCTAACAATACGTCCTTGATGGGGGCGGCGGATTCTGTCGATATTTCTGGAATATTCTGATTGTTTTTTGCGTAGTTTACATGTGATGTTGTTATAGGGGCTACACATGTTTTTCCGTAGAGAATCATAAAAAAACCAAAAAAACTTTTTTGTAGACCCAATATATATAAAATATAAATATATATATATATATATATTATAATAGTATTTTAGGGAGGCAGCGAATATATTGAAAGTAGAATGCGGTTTGCAGCAGAAATATCTTAGTAGTAGATAGTTGTACTGCCGGTTTCTTTAGCTGCTTCATAGGCGAACTCAACGAAGACAACTGCCGTAAGTGGTTTTATGGTTGGATTTGCATCAGCAACAGTAATTCCGGCTAAAGTTTAAAGTTACTTACACAACATACACCACACAACTATGCCAGTTTAGACGTTTTTTTGCTGTCACTCAAATAGTCCCTAGTGACACCTGGTGATCTCTGAGGATTCTTAACTTTTCTACATATCAAGGTTCCTCAAATTGTATTTAAAATGGCTAGTGAGTGTCAGCGCTAACAGCGCTATATGTTGGCTCCAGCAAATGATTACCAGCCGCAAAATAATCGCCTAATCGCTTATTTCGCGCCTGCTTTCTCATCACTTTGTCGCCCATACAACAACATTCAACCCTCTGTCTTTTTCAATAACTTTCATAAAAATAGGAGCGTCTGTCCGTCAGTTTGTTCATCTCCATCCCAAAGCAGTAGTCCTCGTGCCAAGCACTGCGCCGAAGTCGCCGTCCGCACTGTGGACCCGCTCTCCATGGAGCTTTGCTTGCAGCGCCCTTATCACTAGCGTAGTTTTATTGACAAAGTTCGCTATGCTGCGATAATGCTAGTATCAGCTCTGCTGAACGCAAGCCTCATCTAGATGTCATTCTACCATACAAACGTTCATTAGATATTAAACTAATTGAACGACTATACACTTGCACGGGGCGGTTCCAGAAAATCACACGAAATCTGTTTTTACAAAGCTCGACAAAAATTAGTTTGCAACGGAGCAGCACAACGGTCACTTCCGCGCTCTACATCACTTCCGAAATAAAGGAGATCAGGCCCAATCAAGTCCACAATAAGCACTACATCCAAGCGTTCCCCCCTGGGCGGAAACTATTTTAATAATAATTTCAATAATCGACCCAGCAGCAGACGCCCATCACTGACCGGCCAGTTCAGGAACCGAATGTAGGTCAGTTTCCTATGGGGTTTTGGAACCCGTATCAGATTTCGTTAATGTACCCAAATATGCTACAGCGAGGGTAAACTACCCTTTTAGAGTCGCCCCGCAGCGAACCACTCGCTTCAAACGGAAACTCAAGCCCGCTCCTGCATTAAGTCTCAACTCAAGATCCTCCAGTGGAACGTCGAGGGCATTGGTAACGGTTTACCTCTGCTGATACCATCAGAAATAATAAGTTCGAAATTATTGTTCTTACCGAGACATGGTCTGATAGGGTTGACCTTTCAGGGTTCTACTCAGCTAATAGCCGGGCTCATACAAGCCACGGTCGGGGCTGGCCCAGCGGTGGAGTATCGGTCTGTTATAATGAACTTTTAGGAGCCGTTTTGACTAAGTTAAGTGAAGGCAACTCTGTGGTTCTTGAGGCAGACGAAATCAACATAGTCGCGGTATACTCGAGCCCACATGAAGATATATACAAGCTTGTCGATCGATTGGTGCAAATCCTATCTGCAATTTATTTAACTAAACCAACAGTTTCGGCAGGCGACGTAAACTGTTGTCTCGACCAACCGGGCGCACAAAGAACGCTGATATTACTGGATTTTCTCTACCAATTTGGTATGTGGCTGATCATAGACCCAGCACAGATTTCCTTTAAAGGGCACCAAAGATCATCAACGATCGATATTTTTGCAACCAACGTAAGTCCGAATGACATCTAACACTGCGGATATGCAAGCAATACAGCATTTGGCAGCAGGCCGCACCTGCCGGTAACTTTGCTATTCAAGGTGCTTACAAACGATACTACGGCAAAAATAAAGTACTTCGGAAAATTGCTAGATCCAGATCTCATCAACCGTTTGTCGACTGACGACAACAATCCTGAGTTGCGTAGCTCTCTCCACCACTCGGCGCTCAAAACCATGGTTCAACAGACAGTGTTATGAGGCTTAAAAGTATGCAAAACAGTCATTCTTTCTAACCTGTTACCGTCCAGGTATGACCGATTTCTACAATAGGATCCTCACATGGTACTCCAATACCCTAAAAGAGGCCTGGTTTGCATATATTAAAACACAAGAAGCAAAACTGGTTCAAGCAACAGAACGCCAGGCTTAAAAATGGATCCGCCACACAAAGGAAAAAGTTGCACGCCTCATTTCGTCCGCAATTCTTGTCCAGCACTTCAAGATATGTTCTCGTCGGCGAACACAATCCCTCACGAAGTGCCAGTGTTTCAAGGCCCGCATAGCTAAATAGCCAGCATCCTTCGGGCCAATACCGACGAACCATTCACCTTACAAGAAGTTGCCATGGCATTTCGCACTTTAAAAATGGACAGGCGCCGGGACCGGATAAGACTTGAAATGATCATATCAAGCAGTCGGAACCGCTGCAACCAGTGATTACTCACTTAATGAATAAATGCCTAGACATAGAGGATATACCGGCTTGTTGGCGAGACTGTATACTGGCCGTGATTCCTAAAGGCAAAGGTGAAGTGTTGGATTCCTCAGCTTGGAGAGGAATTTCAAAGAAGAGCTTTATCTATAAACTGCTATCGTTGCTCCTAACCCGGCGCCTGGAAAATGTTCTCAAAATGCAAGGCTTCATACCCGAAGAACAGCATGGATTCAGACGCTGCAAATGGACACATACAGCTTGCGCAATATTCCTCGAGCATATTAAGAAAACAGTGAGCCGTCGCGGGCGTTTAATTTTTGCAATATTTGTGGATTTCAAATCCGCCTTTGACACTGCACCTCGCAACGTTGCCCTTTGGAAGATCACAGCTTTGGGTGTGCCACCTCGCTTTCTCAAATTATTGACGGCTATTCTCCAGGAGAATTATGTGATATTGAACGACGGCGTTGCCGAACATCTCAAATTTAGACAGACAACAGATGTTGCCCAGGGCGATAACCTTCGTCCAAACCAATTTTCCGTAATTGTCAGTGAGCTGCCGGCGATCGTGAAGAAAAAGCATCCGTCAGTGCAACTCATCCAATACGCTGACGATATTGCAATCTACTTTGAAAGTTGCTTCCATATACAGCAAGCGGTGGTTACTCTGGCAAAGTTTGCGGCAGATAGTTTACTAGAGATAAATATTTCAAAGACAAAAGCAATGAAGTTCCGTCGTGGAGGATGCCTCGCAACAGCTGATATCATAAAGCTTCACGGCCAACCTATTGAATTTGTCAATCATTTTGCATATGTGGGCTTGGAATTTACGCCGAGCGGCACCTCATTTTCCAGACATAAAGAGGAAAGGGTCCGTAAGGCGCTGATTGTCATTCACTCAATTAAGAATACGCAAGTCCTCTCACTGAGGACGGCTTTAAAATTGTTTGGCCTGAAAGTTGCCTCAACAGCAAGCTATGCGATCGAACTTATTTGGGAACATCTCAGAGCGTCAAGCTTTGACGAACTCGACCGCCTGAAGGCAACCTATATTAAACGGGTACGTTGGCTTATATTTATTTAACTCGTAACGGGGTTAACAATTGTCCCCTAGCGAAATGACGACAAACTACATCAGCCCTAGGTCCAGGCCTGGTGTAGACCACCTGGACAAGGTGCCAAGCACCGCCGTGGTGTTTCCACGTTGTATATCCAATGATAGCTCTTGCCGATCAATCACCAGCGCGTGGGTCCCCCGTAGCCAATCTGAGACACTTGCATATCTTAGTAATAACTCCCTCAGTAATTTTACCTGGGCCCCCTAAGGTCTCAAAGGCAAAAGGTCGAAAGTCCATAGAGTCTCCAATATGTGCATACTTCCGACACTTATTTCTTTCCGCATGCGAAACAGCATAACCAGCCTGGGGAGCGCCGTGACTGACCATTGAAGGTGCTAAAGAGTCAGTTAAACGGGGTATGGGCGTTCACCGAAGCAGCCGCAACCGTTTGGTTGTCAAGTGGACACGGATTTCTATCGGTCGCAAGCTATGATGAACAACTCGTGAAAGAATGCCCAATACGAAACTCGCCACCTTATTATGCGTCATGCAATGCACGGCTTCCATCATGCAGTGTGCACGAAAGTTTGTTTCCATGAGGCAGACGAGCAGTGCACCTGTCGGCACTGTGGAACAGCTTGCTCAACCTATCATCTATTGCATTGCCGGAATCCACCAATCCTTCGGCAAATTAATATGTACCATTCACTCAACTTGAGTAATAAATGATTCTTTTGTTATTGTATTTCAATAGAATTATGGCAAGGGAGCGTATAGCAAAATGATAATAGTCTGGTCTGTCACTAGGCGTGTTTTCCTGTTAAAAAGTATACATAATGATCTGTAAGAAGTTAGTTATTTGGCGGGCTAAGAACGTGGCTGAGCAGGCCCTTCTGCCGATTTTCTCTGATATCAAAGTGTATCAAACCATGGACCAGCACAACCTAGATGCCATCTGTATGTGGTCTTTATCGACTGCGGTTACCTTGACAAAGTCTCGTGAACCGTCGGTTGAATACTTCTACAGGCATGGATGGTTTTCTTGGGCAGGAGTGTAGTAACAAGCTTCTCGTTAGTTTCGGTGCAATTTTGGACCATTTTCTATGCCTATTAAGCCAAGGCAGCAGGCATTTCAACAGGTGCCCCTTGGTTGACTAGGCCGGGGAGCCGGTCCGAAATCAGATACCTATCCGTTATGCAGTGAGCTATAATGGTCCCCGAGTGGATCACGACAATATGACAATATGAATTCGTTGCCACATTAACTATATCGTATTCCTTGCCTCCCATAGTAAACCGCGCTGGAAAGAGTCACTAAAGTTAAAAGGCATAATAATTCCCTGTCGGTGATGCTAATGGCAATTATCGGAAAGGGCAGACTAGCTAAACAAACGTTTCTCCGGCGAAGCTGAGGGGTAACCGGAGATATTTAAATTTCAAGGGATTTGGCTAACGTCTAAACGGACGGAGATTAGATAGGCGTCTGCACATTGGTCTAAAAAGTTGCTTGTAATACTTTGGTTGTTCCTTCGTGTCTCCGATGTCTCTGCTGTCATTTGTTCACAACATCTCTGTCGTCCGAACACAAGTCAAATTTGAGGCATTTAGTCGGCGTTTAAGCGAGAGGAGCTTTATACCCATGAAAAGCTGCTTGCAATATGTTGATCGTGGTCTTGGAGTAATAGGACATAGCTACTGTGCTTCCGCTTTGTGAAGGCGTGCTTGCATCGTTATGATCAACAGAGGAGGCTGGTGCTACGTACATGGATAGCGCGTAGTGGCAATAAACACAAGTCAGTTACCAATATATCATCGCTCTGGCCATTCTGGCATTGTTCGATGGTTTAAGGAGCTTCCTATACGCAGAAAGATTGGAAACAATGCCAGTAACCACCGGCTGTGTGAAGTTAGGCATTAAAGAGATCATGCATAATCGTCTACGACGTATTAGAGCAACTAGAAGCAATTACAAAAAAATAGTGGCTTCAGGAAGTGCTCGCAAGCCACAGGGGATCATACTTAGGACATGCAAATAAGTAGAGCGTTTCAAAACGCACTTAGAGGTTTTGTGCAGTACGTAGTATTTTTGTAGCCGTTTTCAATGCGTCTTTGTGGTGAAACGATGAAGTCGTTTCAGCGCCACGCGATTGCATTAGGGAGTCCCGCAAGCTTATCAGGATAGAAGCAGAGCCATCATATTAAAAAAAAAAAAATTAAACGGGTTGAGTCCATGATATCAGCAAGAGCAAGGGCAAATGCTGAAAATGCCTTTTCAGTTTAATAGCAACCCAGTGAACGTGGTTGGCCCAGTGGCACAACTTCCTCTAAAAAGTTTTCCAATACTTGCGCGCATTTACCTAAAGGTCTAGCAATCATCGTCAATCTGCCTGCGCCTCTTAACGATTATTGCAATGAATATTCATGCATATATACCTGGGCAGTTAGACATACGCGCACCTCGACCTAGTAGCATGAGAGGAAGCCCCAGATCCGACTGGCCGCAAGCCCCAGATCCGAATGCCATGAAAGCGGTACGCGATGTTGCCAATATTATACCAAGCACCTTTGGACCACGACGGAGTTAGTGATTGCTGACCATGGCAGTCGACAGTATGACACATGAACATTTAACCACGGCTAGCACTTTTGTTGTATTGCACGAAAGGCTCAGCCTGCGGTTGCACTAAACATAATAGATGCGCATACGCACGGTTAGTACCACTATCTTATACAAACATTAGTTCTCGCGGGCTAACTGCCGCGAGAACTAGTGACTGCCAAACTGTGAAAATATTCTAGCAAAAATTATTATGGAAAGATCGCTTGGAGCTTGTTGTCTTTACAGAGAAGGCCCTAAGCCTGTTCTGCTTTATGGCGAAGGTTTCACCATAAAGCCAACTACCACCAGGCCTAAACTAAACAGCCACAGTGGGCCTTTGTGGGCTCCGTGCAAATTCTTCTTATATCCTGTTGGATTGACAACAACTCCCAACTTAAAAAAGTTGATTTAAAGCACAATGTCCAATGGTCTAAACAAATAAATCATATCCTCTTACTTTAAGCTAGCATACAAAGTTATTAGAGTAGTGCTGTGGAACTGCGAAGGGCCTAGCGTATTAGACTGTTAGACGCGGAGTCACTTCGAGGATTGGATATTCTAATATTGACGGAAACTTGGGCGCTTGAACCTTTCACTTTGGGAGGCTTCTACGGATATCACGCACTAGAACATAAAGGTGAGGGACGGGATCAAGTAGGGGGGGGGGGGGTCAGTATTCACGAGAGCAGACATTGGAGAAATACAATAGGAATAATGGCCGAAAACTTAGTAGCAATAGCGTCAAGGGGGTGAAATTGTGGCAGCTTATGTAAAACCGGCAGATGTAGAGTCCACTGAAGTCATGACAAGCGTATCATGCTTGAAGTTGAAGCGGTGCCGAGAAAGGCACTGGTGATTCTAGCGGGGGATTTCAAGGCTAGGTTGGATAGGGTAATTTAGAACAAACTGAAGCACTTCTGGATATTATAACGGAGATCGAATGCTGGTTGGTCAACAAGCCAGGAACACCTTTGAATGTGGTACTGGGGCATCAGTAATTAACGTTTTTGCCACTGACGGAAACGTGGAGGATATAACATTTTGGGGAGAAAATACATCAATTAGGGAAGGACCGGGGCTAAGAAGGCATATACCTATGGGGATGGCATTCGAAGTTTTCAGAATGCATCCATCCGTTTTAGAATGCATTTTTTCAACAAAGTCACTGATTAAGTGTACATCCCGTGTTAAAGATGACGGAGAAAATTAGTAACGCTCAGCTAAACCAACTGAGGACCCCGATGCAGAAGAAGCTTAAGAAAAATGAGTGCCGCTTGATGGTCGCGGTCAAGGAACTGATTGCCAAGGAACTGGAGCTCTTGAAAAGTGAGGTGAGTTTGTTGAAGGTGTAAAATCGCTCGTTACGAGCTCGACTGACCCACCTGGAGAGCCATTCACGCAGGAGCAACGTGGCGGTGGTTGGATTTATCACTCAGCCAGCTGTACCAACTAAGGAAGTTATCCAGCGGCCACCCAGGCCAGCTGTCAGCTGATCGACGGCGCCATTTTAGTCGCACATCGAAACGGCAAAACAAAAACAATGTGCGGGACCGAGGTACAGGACATCTTAGCCGAATTCCGGGATCGTCGCGTGTTGGATGACTTTCTCGACAGTGTGAAGTCATTTAGCAAAAAACAACAAGGTTTCACGGCGAAACAATTCTGTTCTTGGGCTGCCGCTACGAAGGTGTCGATCTTCAGACTGAAGGAGCTGCAGCGTTTGCGCTGGCTGGCCATGCAGAAGAAGGCAGAACTCAATTACAAGTTCTGTTGGATCAGCACAACCGGTAAACTTATGGTGCGAAAAGACACCGATAACGAGCCAATTTGGGTTACGACAGAAGAGCATCTGAAGAAGATAAAGTAAGCCGCCATTAATATATTGTGTAAATACAAGTAAATAGATATATGCATCAACATTTAGCCAGAGTGACTATTGTTATAGGTGAATTTGATGCTACCATTAGGTTATTTATATTATTTGCTAGTCATTAGAGAATATTTTGTTTATTTATTTTCCCAGCTGGGGATGAAGATCTCATGACTGACTCCAGTGTTGTTCGGGGGGGGGGGCAACGCTGGAGGGGAGATAAGGGCAGTACAATTCCAATTAATTAACATAAGAAGCTTACGTAAGAACTTTGTTAACTTTGTATCTTAATTGACTAGTTGTGTCGCTGATGTGGTGTGTACAGAATCTTGGGATTTACCCACACGATGTAGGCCTCTTTAATATAAAAGGATAAAAATCATATTTTTTTCAGCAGGTGGGGTTGTAGTATTTGTAAAAACAGTTTTCCCTCGTCGAATATAACCGTAAAGAACATGACCCTCATCTGCTCTTGATAAGTGATTCATAATTTATTTAATTACATGCTTACAGCGAAATGTAAGTAACTAACTACACCAGGTCCTGCGAAGAATGCTACCAGTCAAGCTTGTCCTCGAGGCAGCCCCTCATTGTGTCCAAAATTGCTGCCGCATTGCCGCGCTGAGCCGCCAGCGACAGCCGCTGAAGTAGAAAGTCAAAAGCTCTATTGTCCCCCGTCGCTTGTTCGATTCGTTTGCCAATCTTCTGTAGGAGCGACCATGCCTTAGGGCCAGGCCCCCCGAATGTCTCAGACTAGCGGTACGAAAATAAACTCGTTAGCTAGCAGGACATATGTGTTGGTCTTTAGACGTTCTGCTGTGCGTGCCGTGGAGCCAGCGGCAGATGCGCTGGCCTCCAGGTTCGAGGGAACAAGCGTGTCGGTGATCGTAGCATCCCAAATAAGCGCCTTTCTTCTTTCAAAGGGGATAAGGGTGAGACCATTTAGTCTCCTTCCGTCGCTCCTTAGGAGGCCGGTAGGCTCTCGAATGCACGGCAATAGGGCTGACCTCAAGGCCCGGGCAGTAATCTCGTTAACCTCGCTGTGACGGCTTTAGCGCTCTTCGCTCCTGCTGCAGGAAAGCCCGTGGGTCCCCCAGATGTCCACCTGTACGATGCACAGAAGAAAGCTTTCGTGATCAAGTTAAGTGCCAAAATCTGAGAAAGGGATGGCTAGCAGCCATTTACTGGCTCATTTCTGGACGACCGCGTGCAGGCGGGCTTTGTCAGCCGTGGTTAAAGCACCAAATAGTCAGCGCTGGTACTCCCTGGACACGATGAGGTCGTCATAGGACCTCTGCAAGTGTTTGTTTTTCTCTGGGAGTAGGCCTGCGAGGTTCTTGAATCTCGTCTTCGCAACCTCTTTGGGATAATTAGATAGATTGGACCAGTTCTTTAATCAATAAGCAAGACAGCGGCGGCCAATGAGAGCTCCGATCTGGATCCATGGGCTTGGTCAACCAAGAAGGCCGCCTCTAGCCAATCAACTTGTACTGTCTTCAGTATGTGGTCGCGACGGACCTTGTTGCAGGCGTTCTTTGAAGTCAAGTTTGGCGATGACGAAATTATCGGGTGTGCTGGTAACGAAGGCTCTTGTACTGTGGACCGCGGCTTCGATGTCATTAGGCATATTGAAGCCAAGCTGGTGAGCTCCAAGCTTCTCGCATACGATATCTGCTCCCAGTTTGACAGTGATTTTTGCCGCATTTCTGCGGTGAACTGAGGAGATGACGATTGGACGAAGCGACCCGCTCGGCTTTTTGATTGCGATGAGGCGACCACCAAAAAGGATAGGGCGGGTGGCCTCGGGTCAACCACTTTTGCTAGGTCACACAGTAGGCGGTGTGATGGCAAGATGAATTGAAGCAGACGGGACTCTCATTGATCACATATTCTATAGGCACCAAGCGGGTTTTGGATTTAGTTTTAACACTGTGGACTCAAACGGCATAAGTGATCACAACCTAATTAATTGTGAATTTTACTTATTTGCCAAAAACTAAGACAGCACCGCACGATAAAATCAATCGACTGTCGTTTATTGAAGTCAAAACTAGATCAACAGGATTGGTCATTCATGCAAACAACAGATTCGGCATTAAATATACAAAATAAGAGTCACGTGAAGCAAAACAACGGTTTGATACTTACAGAAATATTGTTTCTAAGATTGCAAAAAGTCAAAAACATTTTTTTAAATTCTAATTCAAACATGCTGATCCTAAAAAATCTAGGATATTCTAAAAAACATGGAAGGCCATATATTTATATTTTAGAGAAACTATAAGGGGGACTCGCTATGTTCGGAATTCGTTGGATTAAACACTGATCAGATAAATCAGCATTTTCCTAAGATAGGAGAGAAAACTGTGCCAGATTCTATTGGGACAATTGACAACTGAACTACCAACACAATCAAATGTTTTGTAAGGTCTTAATGGCCGAAAGGCTGCTGGACTGAGAATATTTTCATCAAAATGTTTAAACAAAATTGCCATATATTTACTGACAGTGACCACTCACTTATAACAAATATAATTAACACATCACAATATCCTGACAGTCTCAGGCAATCTCTCTTACACCCAAATCATAAACCAGGTTTACAATCCAATATTAGCAATTTTAATTTCATCTCACTCTTATCGTATATTAGAAAAAATAATAGAAAAGGTATTATATAGAAAAGTAATTTTATTTTTGGATGAAAACAATTTCCTAAGCATCAAATAATACGCATCAAGTCTACTTCCTTCATATGCAAGGCCGCATCGAAATGTATTACAAATGCTTGTAATTAGATGTCACAAAACGGGCTTGTACTAAATCTAAGTAAGCTAAATATAGGGCTTTTCGTAACAAAAAACTGATGTCGACACATTTTACCGACCGACCGCCTTAGAACGCGTACCCACGTACAAATACTTGGGTCTGCTTATACAGGATAATCTAAAGTATGATAAACATATCACATCAATATGCTCCAAGGTGCGTGCTGGTGTTGCTGTTCTTTCACGATTACGATCCGTTGCTTCAACTGCGGTTCGTAAGTTGGTGTGCCTCTCGCTTTTAGAGTCACACATACGGTATATGTTGCCGCTATATGGTAGAACATTCCGCTCAACTGTTGATCCCGTGTATAAGTTACAAATAAGAGCAATGAGATATATTGACGGGGCTCAATACGACGCCCGCACAGGTCCAATCTTCACTAAGTATAAGGTTCTCGACATATTCAAGATGTACGCATTTCTTATAATGAAAGCGTTATTCACTAAGACCAATGAGTTCCATAAACCCGACCATTAGTATTCAACTAGATTCAAACAATTAGGCATTCTATCAACTATGAGATCTAAGAAAGAAACCAGTCGCAAGACTGCCAATGCAAATTATATAAACTTTCCTAAGATAGGAGAGAAAACTGTGCCAGATTCTATTGGGACAATTGACAACTGAACTACCAACACAATCAAATGTTTTGTAAGGTCTTAATGGCCGAAAGGCTGCTGGACTGAGAATATTTTCATCAAAATGTTTAAACAAAATTGCCATATATTTACTGACAGTGACCACTCACTTATAACAAATATAATTAACACATCACAATATCCTGACAGTCTCAGGCAATCTCTCTTACACCCAAATCATAAACCAGGTTTACAATCCAATATTAGCAATTTTAATTTCATCTCACTCTTATCGTATATTAGAAAAATAATAGAAAAGGTATTATATAGAAAAGTAATTTTATTTTTGGACGAAAACAATTTCCTAAGCATCAAATAATACGCATCAAGTCTACTTCCTTCATATGCAAGGCCGCATCGAAATGTATTACAAATGCTTGTAATTAGATGTCACAAAACGGGCTTGTACTAAATCTAAGTAAAGCTAAATATAGGGCTTTTCGTAACAAAAAACTGATGTCGACACATTTTACCGACCGACCGCCTTAGAACGCGTACCCACGTACAAATACTTGGGTCTGCTTATACAGGATAATCTAAAGTATGATAAACATATCACATCAATATGCTCCAAGGTGCGTGCTGGTGTTGCTGTTCTTTCACGATTACGATCCGTTGCTTCAACTGCGGTTCGTAAGTTGGTGTGCCTCTCGCTTTTAGAGTCACACATACGGTATATGTTGCCGCTATATGGTAGAACATTCCGCTCAACTGTTGATCCCGTGTATAAGTTACAAATAAGAGCAATGAGATATATTGACGGGGCTCAATACGACGCCCGCACAGGTCCAATCTTCACTAAGTATAAGGTTCTCGACATATTCAAGATGTACGCATTTCTTATAATGAAAGCGTTATTCACTAAGACCAATGAGTTCCATAAACCCGACCATTAGTATTCAACTAGATTCAAACAATTAGGCATTCTATCAACTATGAGATCTAAGAAAGAAACCAGTCGCAAGACTGCCAATGCAAATTATATAAACTTATTTAATTCAATGCCACTTGATATTAAACAACTACTTAAAAATCCATTTGTAATAAGCAAAATATATTTACTTAGCAAATTAAAACTCCACTTTAGTTCGCTGAACACAGAAGCGGTTTTAAATATACTTAATTAAAAACTAAATTATGTAGTAATCTTTGCTGATCGTTCTTGCCGCCTACAGGCGATCTGAGCTCATGTGCACAGTGCTCTCAACAGTCAGTTACAGTTGTTAGTAGTATTATTAGATGTATTATATGTTCAACGTACGCATTAGACTAATATAAATATTTTGTTATATTTCTCTGTAATACATACACTCTGCCTCCTCCCCCCTAGCACCCCCAGAATGACAAGAGGAATTGTACTGAATATATGTTAAATAAATATGTATGTTATATTTTCAAAATTAGTAACAGTGGGGAGTGCATTCGTAAGAGTCATATGAGCGTAAATAGGCGAATCTGCTAAAAGGTGCACTGGTTCCGCGTCAAGAACGATAAGCAAAGCCCTTGTTCAACGATCGGTCTAGAGCAGCGAAAAGTACCAACAGACAAAGTAGGGACTATGTGAAGATTTTTCCTGTATTAAGGCCGTTTACAATAATGGCGAAGAAAATTACACAAATGGCATACAGAGAAGCGAAACAAAAATATTGGGTAAGCCAGGTGTGGGCTCTATATACAACGAACCTTGGGACGAAGAAACCTAATTTGCACGGGAATGGGTAATTCGGCCAGACACAATCGAAGACGTTGTCAGGGTAATTGAAAGGGCGCCTAGAGACAAAGTGGCCGGGAACGGTATTATAAGAAACGAACATTCAATTTATTTGACGAGTGCCTTTTTGTGGACGTAACGAATTTGGACTTTGGCTTGGCTTCTGATGCTTCTTCTAGTCTGGTCTAGAAGGACAGAGAACCCAAACGCGGGTCCCGAGACCGTGACAGAGACCCTGCTAAGGCAGAGCTCCCATCAGTCTTAATTTTTTTTGTAGAGGTGGAAAATGCGTTACGCACACTCTCCGATGTTAATAGAGGGTAGTGTGGGACTAAACGCCGGGGAAGAGTATAATACTCGATCCAATCCGGACGTGCTACCCACTGAAAACCACCTCTCCCGCAAATGTTGTCATTATACACCGCGTATGGGGTTTTGGGGTTAGCTAATTCTTATAGGAATAGAAGACATCATATTTTAGAGGGGGGGGGAGGCTCTAATGAAACATGAATTAGTATGATGGGGTTTACCTAAGGCGACGGCGTTCGTGGCCTACACTATGAAGTGGGGGAAAAAATTAAAGGACATAGACATAGGAATATACACGACGATAGCAATAAGGAGTACAATCTGGCGAGCAGCCGGATATAAGAATAGGCATCTAACTACGGCATTTGCAGCCCACGGGTTCCATCACGTGTTATGCAGCACACAAGAATTTCACAATCCTCTGGAGTCTTGTAGGTGCGCGAGATGGTTAGGCCATTGCGACAGATACCACGCCGCAGCATTTCCAGCAGTGCAGTCAAAAGCTAAACTCGCAAGATGAGAGCAGATCCGGTAATGTAGAAAAACCACTAATTGAGACTGATGTACTTGTTTATAAGCGACCCAACCTGGAAAGTTAATAAATCATAATTAATGTAGTACTACAGCTTTACTGTAGCGTGTTACTCCTAACATCCCTGTAATTTGCCTTTCTAGAGATCCGGCATGACCGTTGACAAGAGAATACGGGCTCAGTTTAATCTAAGGCTTATACCTTTAAAAACAGAAAAGGTCCCAAAAATAATACTTCCCATATTCTGGATGGAAATGGTGAGTATGAAATGTTTTATGTTTGAATTTTATAAGTTAATAAATTTTCATTATCTATGCATAATCTAGTACATATCGTGTATGTTTATTGTAACCATATTTTGATTACAGTATCTTATGTGTATTACAACATAATAGTCGTGTAGTTCGTAAGGCTGAAAGCCCGTGTACGCAGCACTGGAATATGCATAATATATACGAACGTATGAACATATTTATGACAGTATAAATTGGCACTGTTATACCTCTTAAATTTTACAACTAATAAAACACTATTAACTATAAAAAATACTCGTTTCATTACATTATTATACAACTATTTACCATACTAGATATCACCCGCTTTTTAAAAACACCCTGTGCTCTTTGCCCCGCAAAGACGAAAACGTAGACCTAATAGATATGTGATAATGAGATTTTCCGTACTAGGGAAAAACTAGTCTGGGCATTATGCATTCCGACGTAACTAGTCCCGTTACGTAAGCTTCATCGCACAGCTAGCTAAAATTCTGGCAAGATGTAGTATATATTTGCCGGATAGTACTGGCGGCAAGAGCCAGGTAGTGGAAATGAATTACTGTGTAGAGGTAATAGTAAAAGTAATGCAATAAAATATTTTGTTTGGTTAATTATGTTTCATTTTTTATATATTTGGTTATATTTGTTTCTGCGTATAAAGCCTAGCGATGACGGCAATGTACAGGCCATAAGGCTACGTCTGCGCCGCCCTAGCTTTGACGGCTATGTCGTCGGAGTATACTCTAATATCATACGATCGTCGAACACTCTCATGGAGATATTTGACGATATTCTGCCAACGACTTTTAGGTTTGCCTTATGTTCTTATGGGGGACACCAGCATTGACCTATTAGAAGGGGACCCCATCTCTGTTGAATCTTGTACTGTTCTTGCCAGCAAGGGTTTTGAGTATGCAGTCAATATGATAACACGTCCAAACCTCAGGTCCAATGCTGTCTCTTTGGGCTCGTGCATTGATCACGTCTTTATTGCAAACTGTGATCGATATCTACAGAATACTCCTTTTGTTGTTAATACAGTATTTTCCGATCACTGCCCAGTAGGACTCATGTTAGCGAGCAGCACGACACTATTGTCACAGTTTGTGGCAACCCCTGAGGCCTGCCCTGCCTACCGAAAGCTCAATGATGAGGGCCTAGGGCGTTTTGAGGACGGCGTCTCCAGGGGAGCTCAGTTCTTGCCTCAGATGACCCCAATGAGGCTTAAGAATCGTACAATAGGGAGCTTTGACACCTGTTCGACGAAAGCTTCCCGTTGAGGCAGCGTTGGGCTCCAAAAAAGGTAAATCGTGCTCCTTGGTTTGGCCATAAACTGGCTGAGCCAAGACGAGTGGTTGACAGAGCACGTCGTAGGTGGCTCCACAAACGGACCGTAGATGACAGAAAGACTCTGCAGCGGTGGCAGGAAGAGGCTCCAAGAAAAAAGGGAGGCCTACTCCGAGAAACATTTTGTAGCTGTCAGTAATTGGCGTGCAATACTGTGGGCGTCTTTTAATGAAATTTGCGGTTGTGGTAAAAGAAAGGCCACGATAAGTCTGCTAGTCGACGGCCAAGAGCTTGAAGAGGCCCATGAAGTGATAGACGCACTAAACGAGTTTTTCACCTCAATCGGTGCTTAAACCGCGGCTGGACTTTCCCAACGGGAGGCAGTAGACGACGCCATTTCTGGCATAGGGAGCTCCGAGCCCAATTCATTTTCCTTTAGTGACATCACAGCTCAGGAGCTGCACTGCGCTGCAAAAAAGTGTGAAATCGGATCCATTTGAAGCCGGGAGAAACGTGCCTGGTCGATTACAGTTGAATATAATCGACGCGTTATCAGGCCCTCTAGCTGCGATCTTCAACATGTCGATCAGGACCGGGGTGTTCCCAGAACGCCTAAAGACGTCAGCGGTAATTCCGCTTTACAAAGGCAAGGGCGATAAACGCCAACCAGGAAACTATCGACCGATATCGCTGGTGTCATTCATATCTAAGGTCTTTGAGAGACTTATTAAGAAGCAGCTCGAGGAATACCTGAACGCGATCAATTTTCTTTCTAAACACCAATTTGGTTTCAGGGAGTCGCGATCAGCGGAGTTGGCTCAAAACCGTATCTGGTGGGAAATAGTCAAAGCTTCTGAAGACGGGAAAATGTGTCTCGGCGCATTCTTTGACGTAGCGAAGACCTTTGACTGTCTTAACCACTCTATAATTTCCAAGCTGCTGCGAGAAATGGATTGCGTACCAGGTGTAACTGCCTGGTTTAAATCGTACTTAGGCGGACGTAAGCAGTTTGTGTTGGTGAGGGAGCTTGAGCTCCACCCCTGGGACTGCCTCGATTGGGACTCCCAGGGGTCAGTTCTTGGCCCCTTCATCTTCATAATCTACATAAATTTTGTCTTGCGTGGCATTGAAAGGGATATAGTGTCGACCAGTGGTATATGCGGATGATACATCTCTGCTGTTCCGCATCTCCCCTGCTCAGTTATCAAACTGTCAAGTTAATCTTAGGCATGTGGAAACCGGTATCGAAACGGAAATTTCATATTTTAAACGGCTTGGCCTTGTTGTGAATCCGACTAAGACGAAACTCGTCGTGTTTCACACGCCTCAGCGGGCATCGAGGCTGAAACTGGACACGGGGAATATATCCCTCTAAGTGGGAGGTGCAGCTGTCCCTCTCACTCGAGAAGTAAAATGTCTCGGTATCACGCTTCATGAGAACATGAAATGGGAACGTCACGTTCGGTCGGGCGTCAGGGTCTGCTGTGCTGTGGTGGCATCGCTGGCCCGTCTGAGGAAGGCCAAGGTCTCCCGCATTGTTCTGGTCCTTGTATACAGGGCGCTTCTGAAATCGATTCTCACTTACGGAATCACTATATGGGGCGCAACCTACTCGGGAATTCTGCACTCGTTGCGAGTGATCCAGAACAATGCGGTGCGAGCCATTACTGGTCTGTCTCGTCGGGACGACGTGTCGCCATGGTACGGCAGACTCAGACTACTCAAATTGGATCAGCTGGCACGAATAAATTTAGCCGTGTTTGCCCATAAGGTGGTTAAAGGCAAACTACCTTCAGCTTGCGAATTTGAATTCCAACTCACCCCCTTCAGGTCTCAGCGATATGAGGGCCAACTCAGGGTTCCCAGATGCAGGTTGACCTTAACGCAGCATTCTCTAGCCTGCATGCTGCCAATAGTATGGAACAAGCTCTCGCAGGACCTCCGAAATACGGAGCGGGTCGGCGTTTTAGAAGACGTTTAACCAAGGAACTAAACGCTGAAAACAATTGTTCTTGGTTTTTAATTATTAAATTGTCGACATTGTGCAAGAATAAATTTCCCTATTATATGGGTATACAATGGGTATACAGAAAATGAAAAAAAAATACAGGTATATAGCTTGGTGTGTGTATAATATTGTGATTCCACTTGACAGATGCATGTGCTCCAACGATAGGTATTTTTAATGAAATATGACTTTGACATAAATTGTGACAGATTGCCTATAAAAGGGCATGTCAATAAAACAATCTGATGATGATGACCGCCGTTTTGGTTTGCACATAACCGCACCCGCAGCGGCGAGGGCCCGGGACAGGGACACTACGGTTAGATCCAGGTGTACATAAAGAAAATAGGGAAATCGTTGGTAGGCACCGGCATCCTATCCGGTAACTCCGGCCTTTCGGACACGGTAGTTGCTGCTACACAGTCGCCGACTGGCCCTTGCTCTCCCAACATCGCAACAACTCAGCCTACAAAGGGGCTGAACAGAAAATGGCGAATCCCGTATCTGTAGGAACATTCCCCCTTTAAAAAAGATATTTCCCTGAGGGCACTCTGCGCTAGCCAGGTGGTACGAGTGCCTTCTCAGCATCGCTTGGGGAGCGCTTTATTATCACAGCCCATAAAGTACCTTTTAAGTAAATTAGTATCTCATCAAACCGGACAAACGTTCCTACATTTGTGGTCTTCATTGATTCCAACTCTGGTTTCGATATTGCGGCCGGTGTCCTTATCTTGAAGCAGGCTGAAGTTGGACCACGAATGTTGACTTTACTCGGCGCACTTCTAAGGGCCAACCATAGTTTTCTCGATAATAAGGTGACCAAGCATTAGCCTTCGATCAGATGACTTGTTATCCGGAAGGCGACAATATCAGTTCAATGTTATCCATGACATAGCTCGGCGACCTGCGGCGCGTCGTGAAAGAGCGATACACAGATGGTCTGCTAATATTTAAGGAAATGCGCTTTAATCTGCAGGCAGTGCTTCGCACTCTTAAATAATAGTTCTTTAGAATAGTTCTGTAGGTAACGTATAAAAAGAAGGCTGTACCGACGTAAGAGCGCAGATAAATTAAGTTTTCATAGTAAGAAAATGCGTTTAGTAGAAAGCTGTTAGTCTGCGAGAAATCATCCCGTATCGAGGTCCTTGCCATTCATAATACGTAACGGATTGTTGCAGGAAAGCGCTCGCGGAACAAATATTCTAAAAAATCTACTCCATATAGTTGTATTTATTACCAGCTACGACTATCCAGGCCTGAAAGGGATGTCTCCGTCCATTTTGGCATCTCGCCTGCAGAAGTGACTCTATGACTGTAACACATCCGTGTCGCTTTCTCAGCGCCAACAGCCTCCTATGGAATATAAGCCACCAGGCCTTATCAAAGTAAGCATTTTAGAGCCATTGACGTCATTAAAGCCAACTTCTTGAATAAAACATTAGTAATGAGTTTCTGCTTGCTGACCATTCCGACGCTTCTCGTGAGCATGGCATTTAAACCAGGCCCTCGCTCTAAACGCCTCCAGCTATGACGTTTCAATGATAGAGAAATAACGATCGGATGTCCTGTGTGTCATTGTCAGGTAATATTTTGAGCAGAGGCAAGAAGAGCCTCTCAAGAAACTGGCTTTTTGACCACCATAACCCGTACAGTCTTGGTGTCTGTCTTGTTTGTTTTTTCTCAAGGTGGCATATTGATGGAACTGCGCCATATCTAGCGTTTGAGGCCACGCATTATAAAAGTAAACAGTGCGATGTTATTGACCGGAGGTTTAACTACACAGCGGATATACGCGTAGCCACAGCAAATGTATTATACGCGCGTACGCACGCCCACGTACTTATGAGAAGCTCGGCTGCGTCGAATTTGCGAGTTCGTTTTTGTTTTTCTACGGGCAAGCAGCAACATAAAAAGGAATGTTTGTTTGATTGAATTAAACCTTTTGTGTATGCATACGTCGGCGCCGGTAAAACTTACACCGAGTATGGCGAGCCACTGTTCTTTGGATATGTGAGGAGCGTAAGAGATTGCAAGGTGCACTCGTTAGTGCTCTAATGCGCGCAACTCTGCTGTGTGTATATTGACTAACCAAGTTCGGGATTACGTACCCAAATAGCCTAATTTGTTTCCTTAGCGTGTAATTTTATCATGCACGGTTTTGCTGGTAATATTGGACTACTGGACAAAGGCATGTTGTTTGGCTAGTTAGCAGGTGCTGTAGCTTCACGTAAAAGTCTGTGACTTAACTAGCGATGACGGTTGTCCATCAGAAAGATGGTAGCCGAGTCATCTTACACAATCATTGGTTTTGTACAATTACGCTTTTTCTACTTATGGTTTCTTTTATGCCATAAGTGTATTTTCATCCCTAAATTAAAATGTATCGCACGGCAATTTCTTATACATGTATTTTAGGCGTATTTACCTTCAAGCAGAGGTTATCTATTGAATCTGGTGAAGAAGCCAAACAGTGTATTTTGGGCAGCATTGGCCACCGTTTTCTGTTCGCTCGCCACGTGTGCCCTTCTCGTGGGCCTTCTGTTTTAAACATAAGGACCCCCTACAACCAGAGATAATTGTCGACTTGGATTTCGTCTATACGGTAAAAACAAGATCATTAGTTTAATGCAAGTCGTCACACACCTCATTTAGGCACATCAATTTGTTACATTTACGATTCCTTCAGCAAGCGGTCTCTTGTAACATCTAGTAATAACAAATATACTAAGAGCATGATTGACAACAAGGTCTGGTCATGGTGATGCTAGACACTGATTTAGCTCCTGGGGAAACTAATCAACATAATAATTGCCCGTTCTTTATTGGTTTGAGGTCTTTTAGGTTTGTTCATTTGTGAGCATCGTTATAAGACGTTAGAAAGGACAGCTCGCAGAATAAAGTTTATTATTGGGTGTTACGAGAGACCGCTTGATACGATGATTCTATTAGGCAAGCTAAGTTATATCTTCGAAATAAAAACGCTGGTTACATCATTCTATCTTCAGACAATCGCTATTTAGTTGAATAACTAAAGTAAATCATTTATTGGTTACTTGCCAATACACCCGAAAGAAGATAACCATTTAAATTAATCTTTTAGTGTGCCCAATGTGAGCGTGTCTATAATGTCGTATAAAATTCGCGGGTTGATAAATAAAATGCATCGAGGGGTTACTCTCTCATAATAAACAAGACACGTGATCTTCGTTGAGAATTTAAGAACAAAACTATTTGGATCTAAATCGATCATACGGGTAGATGACAGAATATAGGAACCACCTGTACGGAGAATAACGACTTGGGGTTTGTTTAAGTTAATGAGCATTCGCAGGCACAAGAAAACTGCACCTAGTATAGACTTGATTGGCCGTATCAGGAGAGTTTGTCTATTATCCCTCCGAACAGGGCCAACTAGGGTGCAGCCATTGGCATATCTATTATTCATCATCATTTAATTATGGCACCATATGTAAGTACATATATAGGCGCCAAATGTACAAATATATTTATATACATAGGTGCTGGCCGGAAAGCAAGCGAAGTCAAGGAGAAAATACAGGTTTGGTGATGAATTTATATCTAACGACAGTTTTCACGGTCTGGATGTATTAGCTTTGACGGAAACATTTGTTACGAAACACTTTGATGTCCAGGGGTTTTACGGGCACTGCTGCCCAGCCACTGCTTACGTAGCCGGAAGGCCAATGGGTGGTGTTTCTGTATTGCTAGGCCGGGATTTTAAAAGTGTTAAGCTAGTACTAGCAGAGGACGACACTGTAGTCATAGACACGCAACAGTTTACAATCGTGGCAATGTATAGTAGGAAGAATAGCAGTACCGCATATCGCAGACTTTCGAAGGTAAATCGGCCGCATGGTTTGATCGTGAATGTTATGAATTTTACCAATATATGCTATCAGCATCGAGGACAGATCGGTCAACTCGAAACGCTTACTTAGATTTGGGCAAAAATTATCGGTCCCTTTCATTCACAAGGAAGGAGTGATTCTTCATAAAACAAGAATAACGGTTAGTGATGGGAGCACAGGAACGACCCTACCTCATCGCTCAGGCAGCGCGAGTGCTTTGCAGTGGCACAATTCCCAGAGATGTGCTTTGTGAATATTTCGAGGGCATGTTTGCCTCCACAGTGTCTCGGGAAATTCCAGTTGCAGCAGAACCTGATGGCTAAGGCTGTAGTATTTTCCCTAGAAGCCCCCGTCAGTTTCAGCGAGGTCCTAGAGGCTATTTGCCAAGCTAAAATGAATAAGGTTTTCGGTCACTTTGTTTGAAATTAACATCTAGAAGACACTCCTCATGTTTGGCATATTCTTCTTGCAGTCTTTAATGGATTCTTAGATGAGAGCCATGTCTCAGCAACATGGCGGGAGTGCGTCCTTAAGGTCCTCCCAAGAGGATCCAGGGGGGGCATTGCCAAGTTAATGTATTTATAAGATTTTGACATCGGCGCTCACAACACGCCTCTCTATATTACTCCATCACCGTAACATAATACCGCAATAATGGCATGGGTTCCGTAAAGAGAAGTCTGTCATAACATGCACGAAGTTATTATCCAAAGTACAAAAAAACCTGAAGTCCGCTTTTGACACTGCCCCGTGAAATGCTGTACTCCAAAAGCTCGCCAATGCCGGTATGAGCCCCAAGACACTGTAATCGCCAGAATTCTTTAAGCAAACAAGGGACACGGTACGGTCGGCATCATACTATTGCTGACGAAATCGTTATGTACAGTCGTGACAAATTAGTGTTGAAGCAAAGCATACGCACCCTGGAGGGATACTGCGAGAAC
The DNA here is from genome assembly GCA_003439945.1 of Dermanyssus gallinae. Taxonomy (NCBI): domain Eukaryota; kingdom Metazoa; phylum Arthropoda; class Arachnida; order Mesostigmata; family Dermanyssidae; genus Dermanyssus; species Dermanyssus gallinae. Next base: position 9,379 of record QVRM01003126.1, on the reverse strand, counting down.
AACGCCTTAAGATTAACGCAGAGGAAACAAGAGCCATCAAATTTAGACCTACAGGTCTGCTTGCTCGTTCAGAACTTAAAACTCAGTAATGGCGCAGAAGAGTTCGTTCTCTAAGCACGCTAAAAGTACGTTTTGGCCTGAAAGTTGCTTCGGCGGCGGCCTACGGCATCTACGTCATACGGGAGCATCTCAGTCTATCACAGCTAGATAAACTAGACAAAGTAAAACTCACGTTTTTTAAACTAGCTATAAGGTTGCGACGGAATGCAAAAAACGTCTAGTTTACCTTATGACTCAGTTCACCCATCCGATTGCAGAAGATCTAGTTAGTTACTAGATTCTGGCATTAAGAAACTCTCGAGCAGTTCTCGGAAGCTTCTTCTAATCGCCATCAATGGTCACATCGAACTGACAGAGAGCACTACAACCCAACCGACATATTGTGACCCGCTTCACGGATTTCACCATAAACTCGACCATCGAAGAGACTTTCACGATCCTGACGTCGGCTGTGTGCGCCGTTTATGTAGCCAGCCGTCTCTTATCTACCATCTCAATACCCGTCAGGGTTACTTTTCTTACGCAGTTAGCTCGATGATATGTTATTACTTACTTATAGCTAATGAATAGGTATGCCGTAAGGAAGGCATGCAACTTTGCTAAGGGCAAAATTTATATAAATATTGAAGATATAAGGACCTGAAGCCGATCCTTGAGGAAAATCCAACACCATGGTAAACTGGTCAAAGGACTAGTTATCGGTAGGTTTGGCTGATTCGGCCGTCTCGAATGTTTACCCGTTTTTCTTTGCTGATTCGTCGACAGTGGTTAACGGGACGATAGTAATCCGGCTTGAGTTATACACTCAAGATCACCAACGAATCGAAACCAAAATCAAAGTCAGCTCTGCTCGTATGAAAGTGACTTCTGAAAGAACAAATAGGCGTCATTCGATATAAATCGTTCACCCAGCAAAAAAGTCACTTTTGTTTAAGTATTGCGCAAAGAAGGGATAATGATGAAGGCATACTGCCTGATCGCAGTATTTCTTTCTCTTGGAACTGGCTATCCCCTTCCAAGCCAGTAATGGTGACGCACAGCGCGTCAGTCCGTATACGAAATCTCGTATGCATTGTGGGCTTGGTGTAGTCCAATCGGCCGATCTGATGTGTCTGAAGGCAGTGGACAGTTATTGTGAAGTCAATGTAGCCAGGCAGGCTCTTGAACTTAGTCATGTCGTGACCCTGAATGACATGTTTGACTCCGGAAAAATGGATTATCTGCCTTAGCCGGCATGGTCTCGGGATATTTCATTCAACATAGATATATATATATCTCCCTGAACCTGGCGCGGATCATGCCTAGGGTCGGTGGGGTGACTGAGGTGAAAAGAAGGCTCCTGGCCTCGGTGGCCGAATCAACGGCGCTATACGCAGCCCCAGTCTGGGGGGATATGGCAATGCGGACGGGCGAAAAAATAGGGGGGCACTAAGGTCGACCCAACGAAACGCTGGCAATCAGGGTGAGCCGGGCGTATCGAACAGTCTCGACCGAAGCTCTCCTGGTCCTAGCCAAAATGCTGCCATGGGACCTCCTAGTGGCTGAACGAAGTAAAATGTATCTAGACGAAGGTCCGGATCTCACCAGGGCCAGGAGGCCACCATATCGGCCTGGCATGAGGAATGGGCGGCAGATAAGACCGGTGTGACCACAGGGAGCTGGACCAAGAGTCTGATACCGGACCTCAGGGCATGGTATGACCGCCGACACAGGGAGCTTACCTACGGGACGACTCAGGTTCTGACCGGACACGGCCAGTTCCAGAGCGACCTGTCAAGGATCAAGAAGGCCATCAGCGATATCTGCGTACTGTGCGACTCTGGAGAAACGGACAACGTAGAGCATACTGTTCTGCGGTGTGATGCCTCTCAGGGAAGCACGGGACGCAGCACCAACCGCTGTGAGAGGCCGACCCATCAAGGAGGTGGTCTCCCATATGATGACTTCGGCGGAGGCATGGAGGGAGGCGACGAACTTGTTCGACGCTGTTTTGACACTCAAGACAGCCAAGGAAACGGCCAGGCGGGAGAGGTTTGAGCGGGTCTCTCGGGAGAGTGGTCGAGACGAGGAGCCGAGGAGGGGGGAGGGGGGTGGGGAGCAGCCAGGCCCTCATGGTCTCGACGCACCCTCACAGGACGGATTACAAAATGGCATCCCCTATCCAACCGCAGGTAGACATGCGGGATGATAGTCAGGGATAGAGCTGATTGAAGGAGAACGGCAGAGACGCCTCTCCCACGGCTTCGATGTAATGCCAAAGTAATACCGAGCCTGGGGGGGTGGGGAGGATCCGGGTTTAGTGGGTTTGCGAGGTCTCACACTAGTCACGCAGGCTGCTAGTGGTGCATGTGGCATCATGCATTACCGAAACCTCCCAGCACAAAAAAAAAAAAAATGAGAAGTTATTCACTCTAAATTTCGGTTTGTGTCTATTGCCGTCGGCGCCGGTCGTTTCGAACTGATTTATTTTGCAAGTGATTTGCATTTAACAAGAAGCTCAATGCATATGTGCGAGGGCGGACCACTAAGTTCAAACAGACCGGAACCATTAAGTTCTTCTCGATTTGTTTTGAACCTGAGCATCATTCATCGGCAATTAGGGAGGTTGCGGGACACATATAAATCTACTGTTTATAAAGTAATCCAAAATTAGTAATGGTGTGCCAGTGCGTTGTCGGATGAAAGGTCTAAAAGTTATTTGCCCAGAGCTTAGACCTCTCGCGTCGGACTTTTCACGATATTTTGTAAATTCCACATAGTATTGCGCATTGACCGTAGAACCAGATGATAATAATTCGTGGGAGCTAATTCTCTTTAGTAAAAAAAAAACAGTCAAAAGAACTCTGGCGGTGGATCTATTCCGTGTGAATTTCTTTGATCAATTCTCCTTGGAAAACACCACTAGGAAAATTGAGCTTTGCTCTCGATATTGTAACGACATACCCATGATTTGTCTCCTATTATCACTCCCTGAAGCAACTCAGGCTCTCCTGCTACTGCCTGAAAGGTTAATTCGGACATTTCCCGACGGGCGTTCTGGAAATTCACATTTTTGGAACGAATTTTGCTACCAGTCTTTTGACGCATAAACATCGGTTAATTCTTATATAATCACAATTACAAACTGATCACTGTTACAACTGATCCGTAATCCTTAAGTAACTGATCACCAATTCCTCAGTTCATCTCTCTGGTAGTAGTTCGGGAATTGTTTAGTACAATATTTTGAACTTTCAACGTTTCCTCTGTTATTGACGGTAAACTCCCGACTTCTCGAAAGAAGGTCATCTTCGGTTCTTCACGCATGTCACGAACGTGAAAGTACGGAAGACGATAGGTCGTACTTTACAACATATGACTTGGTTTTTAACACAACTTAATGCAGATTCGTTGGCCTTTCATTTTTGCTTGTTATAAATCGCCGAACGTAATTTTCTTTACTTCTTTAAACTAACTAAAAAAATACACGAAATTTGGCCTGCGTGTAGCTGACGAATGGTGCTTCTAATCAAGTAAAACTGATACTTTGGTGGTTTCGACTGAATTAAAATTATTGGAATTTGTTGATTCGCCCTTGTATGTATTCATAAAATAATTTTAAGATTTCCTCATTTCTCGTGGTTCAAGTCCACACTAGGCAAATTCGTAACCATCATTGGTTAATAAAACTACTACTACTAGGCAAATTGGTTTATAGCCCACTATGCACTCCCACTAATTTATTGAGAATTATAAACGTGAGTCTTTGTCTTTCTTAGTATGTTTAAGTGCATGACTGGCTTATTTCTTAAGTCAGACAAACAAACATGTTTTATGATTCTCATGTTTCAAGATGCGCAGACGTTTTCCATACATGACTTTGCTTTTCGTTTAGACACGTGAGAAAGGGTCAACGCATTTGCAGAACAGTTGCTGACTGGAATACCACGCAACCTCATAAACGATCATTATATTGGTTGAAAACGACTGCTAAGCTTGAGGAATACGTAATGTTTCTGGAGAAACGCACAGCGCATGTAGTTATATGCTTCTTCGAAATAAAGATAAGGGCATTTACGATTGCAGATATGCTTGATCATATGGCTAGTGTATCGGTTGCCCTGTTTCATCCCAGAACAGCTTCTGCACACAAATTGCAGGTATTATTGGCTAATAAAGATTCGAATTTATTAAACAGCTCTTCTAACCTCGTACTTTGACCCCCTGTAGTTGTTTCCTGTTTTGAATGTAAAAAAGTCTTAGTGAAAAACGTTTGTTACCAATAACGACACTAAGGCTGCTATTAACTAACTAAAATAGTGGTAGGAGAAGTGTCGTCTGCATGCAGCTTAATTGAATCATCTTTGTACGCATAGGCAATGTACTTTTAAATAAAGGAAGCACGGTCGTGGTGATCAAACACAGGTAAATCAATTCTATAAAAAAAAAACGTTATATATATTTTCTAACTTGTTTTTTCATTTATTTGGCATATATTTGTTCTCCACCAATTCCGACGAGGACTGCGTCGTACGACGCTTAAGCAGCTTTATTTACCTCGGACATATGGTATAATGGTTGGCAGGTGGCCAGACTATGTCAGAACGTTAGAATTCTACAGCGTATATTCTTAGCTTTGTTTCGAAATGATTGGCTATACTGATGGGGGACGTTACTTTCACTACCATACGAAGTTAAATGCATGTCATTAAAATATGTGTTCGTGATTACATCGAAGTGGGCATTTTAATAAGTTTAGCCCGCGCATTACTTACTATACAACCAGCACATGTACTGCGGGCTGCATAGCGCTGCGACAGTGCCGCAACTCTAGTATGCTAAATACTATCCGCTTGGCAGCCACCGAAACTAATTTCACACCCTCTTTTCAATTGGCTGAACGTATACTAAGTAAAATGCCACAAACAACACCGAGCTATAGAGTGTTCGATCCAGACGAAGCTGCTAGCATAAAGAGCTGATGTCTTTGCTTGTCGAAAATAACATCAAATAGTGTAAATATTCGAGATAGTTAGACTAAGTATAAACGAAAGGGAAATCAGCCACCGGAACACTGCACTTATGCTAGGCCAGAAATACATAGCGCGACAAGTTGCAGCGAGACAAACATCTCGGATAGTATCTTTATCGTACAATAGCTTTAGGGCAGCACTGTAGTCACGACATTTGTATTTTCTTTTTTATTTAGAAAGAAAACCGTATAATTTCTGCATGCTCTTTTGAGTAAATTTTTCGTGTTTAAACCCAAGTGTAGTTAGTTATTTACATTTCCCTGTAACCATAACATTAAATAATAAATGAATTATCTATTCGAGAGAAAAAAAACTTTTCGTGTTTTGTATGTTCTGTCAAATATGTGTTGCGGGTGGGGGCAGACAACCGCGCAGCTGCCGTGCAAAGGAGTTGTATACTCTGCTTGCACCGTCGGTTGTATGCATTTCCAATAATATGCATACTCATACTCCCGACATAGTTGGCATTTCTTAAATAAGCGTTTGGCGATCTTAACAGCCGCTTTGATCTTGCCTTACTCTGGCGAGAGTGAACGAGTTTCGAACTGTAGCGTGTACGTCGTATGCAGGGAACTCCATCGGAGCGCTGTACGTCGAAAAGTGCTTCTGTGTCGATTTGGTAATTTTGTCTGATCGAGCTAATAATCCAGCGTCATTAACCTCTGATATCAAAGAACACATCAATCGTTATTATATTAACCTTGACAGTGATTTTTAAGAATATCCATGGGATTGGGCCGAAGATACTAGAACTTGATCGCCTTGGAGGGGCGAGAGAGACCAGAGCATCAAACACGGTCCACTGAAGATCCGCATGCATCGAAGCACCAAGGGCAGCCAAGCGTTGACGTGCGAGCTGTCAGAGAGTGGAACACTCTTCCGGTTAGCTTGCGTTGTTTGAAATCCTTAAATACTTCAAGGAGAATTGAAAGTCACACTATTACCCACCCCGTCAATATGGATACACTAGCCTTCCTAAATTGACCTCGCATAGAGGTAAACACTTTTTACCAACACAATGGTAACTGTAGTAGGTTTAAATTACTATATTATCCTTGCAAATAATTGTAAATGTATGAAACAACATACCATTGTAATTGTGTATATAATAAATAAATACCTTGTTCAAAAAAAAAATACACTGTCCACTACCACAAGCAAGTACACGAAGCCATCGTGCATAACCAGTTCGGATTTGAGAGGTTCCTGGAAGCGTTATCTGTCTATTAGGCCGTCGCGCAACATCAGTAATGGTTAGTGCCATTTATAATCCGCTTCATAAGCTTGTAGATTTTTTTTAGTGTTGCATTCCTCACCGGCGTGACCATCTTTACATCCGTTGTTATAACTTAATTCGAAATACCAACTCATCAAGAGCGTCTATGTGGTAGTGACTATTATTGTGTCACCTAATCAATCGGCTAAGTGTACCCTAGCTCACAAATTGCGGTTACTTAAGAAAGCTGTTTTTCTACCCAAAAAAGACCGGAGGTTGAATAACCAAACTCCCAAATTTGAAAAATTGGCTGGAATGATCAACTCAGTCAAATGCGTTTTTTGGCAAAAAAAAGCAGAGTAAAACATTGTATGAATATAGCTTGGTCCTGTGTCATTTCCAGAAGTGTGTGGGATAATCGATGCAAGGCGAATCCATGCTAGGCAGGGACTAGGATGTGATGTAAGAATGAGAACTTTGTCAATGTGATGAACTTCTATTATCTCAAAAACAGCACAAGCTGCGGAACATGGGGACATACAACATGATTGTTTTCAATCTAGTTTTCTTCAATTTTTATTCTGAACAGAGACGATGCTCTAGGTCTAAGAAGATTTGAGACGACTCCGTCTTTACAGGTATTTTCAATATAAGCATCAGCAGCTTGGCTCAAAATAATTTAAGCATTTAAAACAAATAATTGTGGAAGAAATTCTAAAGTGAGGCTAAGTTCGAGGTATTACACATGTTGTGCGACAAGAAGGAAGTTTGATGTAGATGCATAATTGGCCAAAAAATCTCCAAGACAAAAGTGACCCTCTGTCCCCCATCTTGGCGAGGCATTTCAATAAAAGCTGTTTTTCCAAGAATTATTATGTCATCAGGCACGCCGGCTTAGCTTCTATCTCACCCTCGGTAACAGCATTGATTTTGCGCTAAACATTGTACAATGACCGCATTCCCGAGTTTCTAGAAAAAATGAACGCTCGCTCAAGCTCATCGACACGGTGAAGGTAACGTTCCTTAAGAGTTTTGGGTCTCCCTAGAACGCACAAAACAAGCTAACTCATAGTCTATCGAGGGAGACGCCGTTTATCAAAGATCTGATAAACCGATTTTACCTTCCAACTACCGCATTATTGCGAGAGTTTCGTAGCACTTTAGGCAGAAGAGAACAGGAGTGCCAGAACGTTCTACAAAACACTGACAATGTTAGACAATACATGAACGGTATCGTTCTTTGAGCAGCGTCACGTTCTCACAACGCTTTCGGTCCATGGTGCCACTACAAACGATTCCATTGCACAGGGTTCCATAACCCTTCCGATAAGTGTCGCTGCTCATTTTGCGGCCTCATCTGCACTAATTATCATTATGAAACATGTCGGTCAGCGCCAGCCATCTAGGCGTTAGGTACGTGGCATTTCCGAAGATGCATTCTATCAATGTCCAAGCTTAACGAAAACGAATGCCGTTTTCGAGACCTAATGACCTAAAATGTAATGTAATTAACAATACTGAAGAGTAATGTAATTAAATAATAAATACTACCAGGTGGTGGTATGTATTCGAGCTTCCAGGGGGTTTACCAAAAAACTCTTAGTTTTCATTTTAAAAACGTTTCGAGCTGCCCAGTATTCCTCGTCTGCCTGTGAAGCTCAATCGAATTACCTCAACTGCCATAAACAATGCCTTGCAAATTAATGAAACAGGTTTGACATTTAAGTCACAATTAAATCCATGGTATAAATGTATGTTATATTTATTTTCTAACGCTTTGTTCTCATTTGTTTGGAACAGATTTCTGCAACCCAATTCCGGCAAAGGACTGCTCCGTGTGACGCTTAAACAGCTTCATTTGCTTCAGACATATAATATGATGGTTGGCAGATGGTCAGAGCATGTCAGAACGTGGTTTTTTTTAATGTTGAAATTTCAGTTTATATTGTTAGCTTGTTTGAAAGTATTGACCATACTGATGCGGGAGTTACTTAACTAACAGCTGGCTGCATTTGGCTGCGACAGTGCCGCAGCACCAGGATCTCAAATTCATCCGCATGGCACCGACCGAGACTAATTGATTCCTTTCATCTAATTGGCTAAAACATAGCTTACTTAAATGCCGCAAACAATGTAGAGTTAGAGCCTATTTTATCCAGAGGAAGTTGCTTGTCGAAAATACAAATAGTGCCTAACATTGGAGATAGCGAACTAAGGACTAATTATAAACGAAAGCAAGATCAGTCACCGGAACACGTTTTTGTCAAACGCGCATTATTTCGCTAAACATCCTGCTAGGGGAGGAAAACAGAGGGCGACAAAGTTGCAATGAGACAAATATATCTTTATTAAACAACTACTTAGGGCCGCATTGTAGTAACTGTACTTGTTACTTTTTGTTCTATTTAGAATGGGAAGTTAACAAAGTTGTTTTAATAAGCAAAAGCCAATAAATCGAACTGTTTTTTTTTGGCTTAGTTAGAAGTGGATAAAGCGGACAACGGCGAGGGCGCGTGTAGCTTGTAAGCTAAAAACTCCACAAATCTGCTAGTTGTAGGGTGGCCACATTAAAATGTAGTCCCACCTACAAGAGCGTACCTGGTAGAAACAAAATGTGGACATGGGAATCAACATTTTTGCCATCAAGTCAGCGTAGAATTTCTGCATGCACTGTTTGTGTATACTTTTCGTGTGTATCTTTCTTTCCCTATGTTCTGTCAAACATGTGTTCCTGGAGGGTAGACCAGCTGTCCTGGCGCAGAAGTTCATTTCAAGTGCATTTAAAAACGCATACTCATTTTGGATATAGTTGGCAATTCTTAAATAAGGGCGTTTATGGGAGAATTGGGAGAAGAGTATAGGGAGCTCGTGACTGCGCAATCTCTCATGATTATAAGTTGTGAAAAACTCCCGAACAGTATCGTGGTGTCGTATGAACTTCATTGGAGCGCCCTACGTCGAAAGATGCTTCTGCATCGCTTGGCTATCTTGTCTGATCGAAGCTAAAATCTAGGGTTATAAACCTCTAATAATTTAGAGAACACATCAACACCTTTATTAGACACTATCCACCATCACGAAGTGATGAATT
>QVRM01003125.1:1062500-1142989 GCA_003439945.1 Dermanyssus gallinae | reverse complement strand
GTTGGGTCGACCTTAGTGCCCCCCTATTTTTCGCCGTCCGCATTGCCATGTCCCCCCAGACTGGGGCTGCGTATAGCGCCGTTGATTCGGCCACCGAGGCCAGGAGCCTTCTTTTCACCTCAGCCACCCCACCGACCCTAGGCATGATCCGCGCCAGGTTCAGGGAGACCCTTTGGGCCTTTTCGGCCACGTACTTAACGTGTGCCGATCCGGTCAGTCCGGTGTCTAGCATGACCCCAAGGTACTTTACCTTCTTTCTGATTTCTATCGGGTGGCCCGCCATCACGAGGTTAATGCCGGTCGTCCTCTTTCTGCCTGTTAGGTACATCGCCTCCGTCTTGTCGGGTGCCAGTTTCAAGTGATGGGACTCCATCCACTCGGACACCATTGACAAGGCCTCATTGGCGGCGCTCTCCAGGGCTCTTTCGGTCCTGGCCGTTATCATGAGTGCAAGGTCATCGGCGTACGCCAACGTCTCCACCCCATACGGGAGACCTGGGATCTCGAGCACCCCGTCGTAAGCTATGTTCCAGAGCACGGGTCCTAGAATCGAGCCCTGTGGGACTCCGGCAGTAACCTCGTACTCCTGCCCCCCTGCAACCAAGCCTCTGTCATCCAGGTAGGATGAAATCATTCGACGGAGGTAGAGGGAAAAGCCCTTCCTCTTCATCGCCTCCACAATTACTTTCCAGTTCATTGTGTTGAAGGCATTTTTGACATCCAGGAGGATCAGGAGCACGAATCCCCTTGTTTTAGGGGTCTTCATAGTCTCCTCACCCGCCCGTTTCAGAACCTTCTTTAGAGCCCCTAATGCGGATCTGCCCTTCCGGAAGCCGTACTGGGCATCTGATAGGGCGTTCTTTTCCTGAATCTCGTCGTTTAGTCTCTTGACTATAACGTTCTCCAGGAGCTTACCCATGGCGTCAATGAGGCATATGGGCCGGTAAGCCGAAGGCCCCGTCTTCCTCCCGGGTTTGGGGATTAGAACCAGGCTTGCCCTTTTCCACAGCCTCGGGAATCTCCCCTCTCTCAAAAGCTTGTTGGCAAGGTCTTGGAAGACCTTAGGCCACCTTTTGACCAGTAGCCTCGCTACCTCTGGGGGAATTCCGTCTAGGCCGGGCGCTTTACCGGTTGCCAACCGATTCCGGGCTTGTTCGACCTCCTCCAGCGTCACCTCCGGAATGTTTTCCGGGGTGACCGAGAACTCCTCGTTTTCTCTCCGCGGCTGTGCCGGAAAAAGACCGGTTACAGTCTCCCGCAGCACATCCGGGGGGAGTTTCGGGGGAGGTCTCCGGAGTTTGGCCATAACTATTCGGTACGGCAGGCCCCATACGTCGCTCTCCACCGCGTCTATCAGCTCTTTCTCCGCTCGGGCTTTACTTTTGGCGATGAGTCCTCGGAGTCTCAATCACTCAATCTCACAAGACTGCATGGAGTGAAATATATTATCCACAAGTAATTTTTCAAATATTATACACGCTATTGATGATTGTGCCACAGGTCTATAGTTATCAACATTCGACTTGGATCCCTTGTTATGTGCAGGCGTAATTACGGATTGTCGAGAAAAATCAGACCCAACACCATCTTCGTAGGACCTAGCATAAATCAATGAGAGTGGCCCAGTTATAACATGTGCCACTTTTTTATAAAATAATGGAGGGATACAATCTGGGTTGAGGCGACATTTAGATGGGAATTGATTTTTTTTTTAAAGATATTATGTCCCGATACAAATTAATACGGACATCATGATGACGTTGGCGGGGGGAAAGTAAGTGCTTTTGTTGGACCTGCTTGGGTCACGTAAACAGAGGAAAATAAATCTTTAAAGGCATCCGCTTTGGAGATATCATCAGTGATAACCGCATTACCTGTTTTAAGTGCCGTTATATCCTCTTTTCTTTTTAAGCGCTTATTGGCATACCTGAATAAACGATTTAGAATTATTAAAATCGAGATTGAATTCTTCCAATACTCGAAGTCTTCTGCTTGCCTTACACAGTTTGATCGCATACCGTGGATTCGCGTCTTTTTCAGTAAGTGAGTCTAGACTAGATAGATATGCACGAAGCCTAGTGTTATTTTTAGACTTGCCGGTACGTTTAGGATTAAATTCCTCTATCACAGCGTGCATCTGATAAACAAAACAATTATACATTTTATCTACGGTATCACAGTTTGAGAATATATATCTCCATAGAACAAGTGTTAACTTTTCTATGATTTAATCGCATATATATATATATATATATATATCAGATCACCCTGTATATATATATATATATATATATACAGGGTGATCCATAACAGTATGTACTTATTTTAAGTCTTCCATAAAGGTTATTAATGGAAGAAGAGGGAGGAAACATATGCAGAGATAATTAAATTTATAAAAGCCTGTTTTCTTGCTTTTTTTCCTTTATAGTTGTGCAAAATCTACGTTTGCGGGAGAACCAGTCAACGCATGAAGGAACCGATCATTCCGGCTAACAAGAGAGCTTTGAGTAGCTCTCTTGTTAAATAGCTCCAACTAAATGAAATGGTGAGCTGGTCTTTTAATTTGCCTCAAAATAGCCAAAGTGGTAATGGAAGCAGTGAACTCACTGTGCCTCATTGCAAAACGGTCTAAATATATATCAAGGTTCGCGGAACTCCGGAAGCATAGAACAAGCTTCCTTTTTCAACCAGAGTAGCGGAGACTCCGCGGTTATACAAACACGCCGTCATGAAATAACGTAATGAAAATTACTTAGAGAAAAGTCCAATGATCAGTTATAACAGTGCGATAATAATATAGAACGCACGAGGAACTTACCCGCTATAGAAGTATTCGTCCACGGTGGCATCCACAAATAGGGTGCTTTTTCGAACTTTCGAGCGCGACTTGCCGTTCAGATCAAAATAAATGATGGCGGCAAAGTTTACGGTTTTAATAATATCACTTAGAGTGCCATTTGACATACTAGGCTCAAACTGGAACAGCGGTCCCTTGTAATATTTTAAAGTACCGTTTTCATAAACTTTTTTCTTCCTTTCGGTGTGTGATCCTGTGCAAAGTTCACACAAGCATATCAGTATACTCTCCGTATATAAATTATGCTAAACGACAAATATAATGCGTCGGCAATACTGTTGTGTTAAATGTATATCCTTGCCACAATGTATTATATTAAGGAGCTAGACCACGTGTATACTCTGTACTTGTATACATGCTCATTCGATTGTGTAAATTCTCATTGTTTGTAATTCACTCTATTTTGTAAATATCCTGAACAATGCAAGTATTATGAGCCTGTTCGACCTACACTGAGGTACCGGTAGCTGCAACTCGTAGTTTCTTGAGAGCTTCTCTCATTGACGTCATGATTGGTAAGGAGAGGAAGGCAGAGATTTAAACATGCTGCTCCCGCTGCCGGCCATCTGGTACGAATGTGTGATACATAAAATAAACGGATTTACGAGTCGTTGTACCTAACCGCCAATACCGGTTTGTTCACTCCCATAAATAGCAAATAGAAATCCACTAAACTATCTTATTCAAAGGCTCCTCCGAAACTCTTCATTGGTGCCGTGACCAGGATTCGAGTACTTTGTTTATCCTGAGTGAATAATATTTGCATTTTCACGATTTCGAGTATTTTTCGTCGTGTTGACGGCGCTCCCGGACAATCGAGGGCAACCCTTAAAACTGTATGCCGAACGGGTGCTACTAATAAGAGACATTGCGACAGACCAGCGGGACAAGGCCGAGCTGGTCGACCTGCAACGAAATGTCAAAAAACGGTTTCATCTTGGTCGGCTGATTCCATTCGTCGTCCGTGTAAAGCTGAATGTTCAAAAACTTTGGAATGGAAGTCTTTCGGTGGGACCAGCCCGTAGACACCGATATAGCGACTCCGTTCACGAGGTGGACGAACGAGATTGCTGCACTTCTGAAGTTTAAAATACGTCGCTGCTGTTCCACGACGTACACATGCGACGTGTACGTAAGCAAATGGTACTTCGATGAGTACCATTTGCATCTATTCGGAGATGCGTCCGAGGCCTACGCCACAGTAGCGTATCTGGAGATGTGCACGCCCATTATAGTAGCAGTTTTATTAACCAATGATTGGTTTACGAATATACATCATTGACATCGCATTTCCAGAGTTGAGACAGCGGAATTGCTCTTTCACAACGCTGAAGGTGATATAGATCACACGGGCAGCCACAAAGTTTACACATACACTCCGCCGAGATTTCATGAAACTTCTCGCGCGCACAGATCTTCAGATGAAAGCCGTGGACGGCAAATCTGGTGATTAGATGCCGGTTCTCATAACTGCAGGCTCTTTCTTCAACATGCCTACAGAAGCTTGTGCCACGCTTACAATTTAGCGCGAGGTGACCAGTTTGACCACATTTTTTACATGAAACTTCATTACGGCAATATTTCGCAATATGACCTAGCCTCAAACACTTGTAGCATAATTCAGGGGTTCCCGCATACATAATTACTTTATGTGACCTAAAAGCAAGAAACACGTCCGTCGGCGGAACTCTATTAAATTAGAGTATGACCCTGTCTGTAGGGATCGATGTTGCGGTGGATCCTATTCTCTTGATGATGTTTTCTCTTCTCGCCGAGACGACACCAACCTCCTTAAGGGCAGACTGAATGTCTTCATCAGTAAAACCTTTGTCCACTCCGTTTATTCTGGCGCGATATGCACCTAGATCGTTGCATTTAGCTACCACCGGAATGTCGAGGAGAGTCGATAATTGCACCGCGGCATTTGCTTCGTCAATGGTATTAAACCAGACGTAAATGATGCCCGCTTTCGATTCCAGCTTAGCAAGCGGGTAGAGTCTATGCAATTCACTGCACAATAAGAGTAGACTATCATTGAACGGCTCACTTATAGAATCAGTCGTCCCATTGATTGTTTTGTCGCTTCTTCGCGCAATAACTACACGAAACAGACCCTTTGGCTGACTGGACGATTTGGACCGGATGGCGCCAATTTGTTCTTTCAGTTTTTGAAGACGCTTGGTAGTGCTTTTTGAGACTACTACCTTCCAATCATCATTCGCATCGGTTGCATCCTCAGTCTTGTCAGCGCAGTCAGTTTCATCGTTGCCGTTCGTAGAAACATTAACTTCTGCAGGCGGTACATTCTCTGAAATGTCTTTCACTACTATCGGCACAGACTCCGTTTGATTTTCACCAGCTGGCGCCGCTTTCGATGCCGTCACCTTCGTGTTAGCTAACGCAGCTAACTTCGCTTTTCTGTCTTTCGATTCGGCCGTAGTCTTGAGTGTACAACTCAAACCGGCCCTTCCCCTCTTCTCAACCACTATCTTCCCGTTAACCATTGTTAACGTGGAAAACAATGCTTTCCTGCAGACCACCGAAGTAGTCGGCCACTATATGCAGCCAGTGACTCTAAACGATTGTATGCAGGTAGCTGACTACTGATGACTAGTGATGACTAGATACGACAGAGCGCGCAGAGCAACTGTTCGACAGTGAAGTAAAACAAAGGCCCCGAGTCAAAATAGCACCAAAACGTTCAGCACGCAGTCCATTGTCACGACCAAGAACGTCAAAAAGAAGCATACACTATGCTCCGGACCTCAGCATCGGGCCTGATGTGGGCAGGCACGACTGAAGGCTCGCCCCATGCACAACACGGCACGAAGCAAGACACAAGTAACACAAAATCACCAAACTCAGACAGAGCTCACCGCACTCTATGCGTTCCTGGCGAAAGAATTGTGCTTCAAAAAATAGTAGGTAGGGCACACACATACACACTATGCACTGGAACCGGTAGCGTAAGGCTGTATCTGGATAAACCTCGAAATCTGAGTACCGTCGATTCAGCATCCTGGGGCAACTGTTGCCATTTCTCAACATTATGTATGTAATCCAGTAACGGCACAAAAAACCTTTTTAATAAAATGTTTTGCCACAAAATCTTCCTACTGCATCTCCAAATAAAAATAACGTAGGAAGAAATGAAACGAACAAAGAGGACATCCCGGGGTTTAAACCAGTGCTCCGTACGCGTGCTTGGTCCCCATACGCCAAATGAGCAAAACTTTTTTAAGAGTCTCGACCAGACCCCGCAGGACAATTTAGATTTTACGAAATATTAAGCAAGGATAATAAAAAAACATATATATATATATATATATATATATATAT
Organism: Dermanyssus gallinae; assembly: GCA_003439945.1. Classification (NCBI taxonomy): domain Eukaryota; kingdom Metazoa; phylum Arthropoda; class Arachnida; order Mesostigmata; family Dermanyssidae; genus Dermanyssus; species Dermanyssus gallinae. Next base: position 1,136,793 of record QVRM01003125.1, on the reverse strand, counting down.
ATATATATATATATACTCGTATATATATCCAAAATTGACTGTATACATGAGAACAGTTGAACAGATACAGCCGATGGACAGCATCATCAATCAGCTGATCACTTGGCACATAATGTAAGACTAAATGTTTTGTTTCCAAAACCAAGCTTCATAGAGCATATTTCCGTAACACCTTGAACCTATTTTTAAAGAACCTGTACCTAGAGAACGAACCTGTATACGTAGGGTCCGAGCTCTTGCACAATAGGTAATTTTCCGCGTTTAAGCTCTTCATAACTAGTAAGATTGAATACGTAGAGTGATTGGTAGGAATATATTGGAAAATTGAAGAAGATTCTGTCTAGTGTAGAGTTCTCCACGAGAGGTTTAGGCCGTCCTCGCTGGATCTCGTTCAGAGTCCAAGTTAGCATACCAAAGTCTATCGGCAACAATACGACAGTTACGACTGTAATTCCGAAAAACATATCATGCCCAACTAAGTTATTTAGCTAATGAGCTTTTTGACGCATCGACAGTGCGCACTATTTCTTTTTCTTATATTGAATCATCATTTCGTACCATCGTATCAAACCCTAGTAAAATTATGTTCCGAAGCTGCTCTGCCTTTTCGTTAAGAAGTGAGGGTAAAAACCTGCGCGGTGACCCTCACGAAAGCTAATTTAAGATTTAAGACAGCAGATTTTAGAAACCAGGCGATACTTAAATCAGCTAAACGACCCCCTAAACGGTTTCTTTGTCCCTTACAAAATCCCAAATCTATAAAGCAATTTAAGATTTAAGACAGCAGATTTTAGAAACCAGGCGATACTTGGATCAGCTAAACGACCCCCTAAACGATTCATTTGCCTCTTACAATATTCCAAATCTATAAAGCCACACACAGGAATGTGCAATGTTTCACCTTAACGTAGGAAGCGTTTTCTTTTTGGCATTGTATCTTAAGTTCATATTTAAACAGCCACACTAAAATAGATGCTTATCTTTAAACAGCCTTCCAGTACCTTGGAGAAGTCTTGTGAACTAACTCTGGCTCAGACCGCAACTCCCTAAAGATTACGCATTTACAAAGTCTACGTGAAAACAGAATTGCTTAGAACAATTAGGATCACTTTATTACGAGTCGAAAGAGTGTTGTTTCCAAGATACTGCAAGCAAATGTGCGACAAAAAGATAACTGCCAAAAAGTCAGGAATTAAGGCAGACTAAGATTGCGTGATATATAGTTAAAAGTACAATAGCATGAAGGATGAGTGTACCCCAGAGCAATCAAACGGCGAACCGAACGAGTAGCCGAACAGCGACTCAGGTTAAGCCGAGCCCTACTAACATAACGTGTCATTCCAAGCAGTGTCACCCGGTGAATGGACGAAGGAAAAAGCACTTCTTGGGTATTCCACAAGAAACCACTAAAAAACAATGCTAGCCCGCAAGGGCCAATAGAGACGAGGCGTTAGGAAAGGTCCTCGCTGACGTTCTTACATTGGCGATAATGCACTATGCAGAAATAGGCTAGTCCAGTCTACTTTTATAAAGCACGCTATAATATTCAAGCTCTTTTTATTGTATTGTTTTTTGAGTAGCAACGCTTCATGCATTTTTGCAACGTAGGGTTCACTTACCGATCATAACAAGCTGCGTACCACGTGTGTGCATAGTTACGGCTGAAGTGACGCTGCCGAGATGGGTGCTGCCGACCAAATGGATTCCCTCGATAGCTGCGATATCAGACTGTCGTATCTTCTTGCAACCTAAAAAACGATGTCTCGCTAAGGATCGCCGTTGGCTCTGTCATTTGAGGCAACATTTATTCTACAAAGCTTAGATGATTAGACAAAGCAAAAAAAAAGTTTTCTTATACACTCGTTGCTTGACTTCGGTTTGATAGAAAGTAACATTTTTTGCAAATAGCCACAGTTTCTAGAATACTAAATTACCTCATAGCTGTAGCATACTGATAACGAAGAGCCGGTGCAATACACTTCTCACAACTGCCCGGTAATAATTTTTCAATTTAAACATGTGTTCACCTCAATGCCGACGTTAGCGAAGCATTAAATGGGAAGCAGGCGGTGTTGCTGGATGAAACTTTTTTTTCCTTCGATCACTTGGTCGAGTGCGGACGCTTCTTACCTGTGTTCCCGGAAAATCTAATCGTGTAGCCAATTCGAGTTCGATGATTGCGGCGCCAATTGGTGCAGTGAGACAGTGTTGAGTGACGTTTCCATAGACGCGCCACGCAGGCCCGGTAGTCGTTCCACTGAACGTCAGGACCCTAACCCGTCCAGGCCAGTCCGCCTCTCGAGTGTGTTCGAAACTTTCGTTCGACAGCGTGATTGTTTACATTTGACGACTGTTTGTTTACATCATACTACAAACGGTAGCCGCTAGTTGGTTTCGACGACTAATACTTCAAGCGCAGTGCGTGGCGTATGCAACAGGGCCACTGACTACGGAGTGGGGGGACCGAGTTCGAAACCCGGTCGTGTGAACAATTTTTGTTCCCGTTTTTTTCTTCTGAGTGCGACAGTTCTTTATACAGTCGATACCGAAGAACGTCATGGCCCCCGGGCCACAGCCACCTCCAATTGTTGGTCCGCGCTCTCTGGACATCACTAGACTGCGCAAAGATGCAGCACCTGGAAATGAATCAACGAGCAGTACAGTGCTCAGTGGTATAGCGCCCAACGCTGTAGTGTTACCATCAGATAACCTGAAGGCCGCCCAGGAAAACCCCGTTTGTGAAAACGCCACCCCGACGATGGAAAATAACACGCCTTTAGGCGTAAAGAGGAGGTAGACGTTACCTGAGACTATAGAACAAGTTGTTCAAGACGAAGCGGTTAACAGGGACGATGATAATGGTGGATTCACAGTTCACACGTCCCGTAAAGAGAAGCGCTTGGCGGCGCGAGAACTGAAGCAGTTGGACAAGCTTAGAGATGATCTTAAAGTAGGTACCATAGGCACCCTCAAAGTCGTCCCTCGCAGACAACCCACCAAAGATAATACGCCCGTTAAATTTGATGAAGGGTCACTGCTAACTTTATTTAAGGCAATTCACACATTGTCCCCAGGAAGTAGAATTTCTGGTGACAAGTCAAGTATCGCCGTTTGGACTTCTAACATGGAGTCAGCAACTTCTCTGTTGAACATCAAGCAACTAAACGGGATACAAGTAAAGGCCTCATGCCCAGCTATAGCTTCATTCAAGGCAAGAATTCAAGGTGTTAGCATCGCCTTCACAGAGGCAGAAATCCTAGAGGAATTAAAAGACTTAGGAGTGACTCAAGTTCGTCGCCTGGACGCCACTCGGGGCGATGTACGGAAGCTCTTAGACCGGGTGATACTTACATTTGCCCGGCAACCACCGATCTCTATATTTCTTGGTTATAAGTCGCACGCCGTAGTGCTCGAACCGGATCAACCGATGGTCTGCTTTAAATGCCTCCGACTCGGTCATATAGCAAGTCAGTGTAGCCTACAACAAATCTGTCGTAGATGTGGAACCGAGGGGCATATAGCCGCTTCATGTCAAAACACACCTCGGTGTGTTAATTGCCGTGGACCACATCCTGCTGGAGCGTCTTCTTGCCCGAGACTTTTCTTCCTTAGGGAGAAGAGTAGACTCATCTGTGAGGCCCGTACACTCCAGCAGGTGAAAGTAAATCACCCCGCAGCAACTATAGAAGAAGCTTGCAAACAAGCGCCTATACCGGCCGATATCGCTATTGGCCAAAAAACATGTGCCGCTGCGGTTAGAGGTATAACTACCTCTGAAGATGGAAACCCATCAATAATTTTGCCTAGGCCCAGGAACCCGCCGAAAAAGAAACGAATGCCGCGGCAACAACGAGCTGGATCGTTTAGAAGGTCTCGTGTTATTTTACCACGGCGCCGGGTCAATGCCAAAACCCACAAGACGCTCACCAACCTGTCGTCACTGTCTGGCCTTCTTTCAGTAGTCAGCCCAGAGCTAAGGCGATCGAAACTATTACTGAAGTTCTTCAGCCCCTACTTGCGTTACTTCCACTTGTTGAGAAGCTTAAACTAACCTCGTCATAATGAAAGACCACGCCTACCTGCCATCCGGGAGCTCTTCAACCCCAACAACAACGACGAGACTGCCGGTACAACCTAACATCGTAGACGCCGAACCTAGCCTGAAAGTTCCCTGCCCGGTGTGTGGCCTACTATACACCAGGCGTGGCTTATTACGACACACTAGAGCAAAACACCCGACAGATATAGCACCGTCTCCCGATATTGACACGAGTCACCCCGCCGATCCTTCAGTTAAAGACATTCTAGTCAAGCTTCAAGACATTAGTAAAACTTTTAAGTTAGTACGTATCACACCAAAATCCATTAGGCATATCTTAGCCTTGACCCTCACTAACGTGCTCGATGATGTGCACACTCAGAACAGTTTCCACGCTTGGTTGGCCTTATTTTCCTTCGTACCGGTCATACTCCGCCTCCCAGCCAATAGAAATATCAACCAATCATTAGCGCAAATCATAAGGAAGAATCACCGGGATTACGAGTTCGGCACCAGGTTGCATAACCTGACGGCCCACAGAACCGCCCAAAGAAACGCGCGAACCCACGCTGACTCCGATGTTGCTAGAAGAGTCTTAACCAAGTTATCTGAAGGAGACGGCACCAAAGCTGCTAGAATCCTAATCTCTACAGACACGTTTTCATCTGGTGAACATACCGCCAACCCACTAAGAGCGAAACACCCGCCTGCACCAGCAGAGCCTATATGGCCTGAGCCACCATCAATAGATTCTGGATCCACAAGCAAGGAAGACATTTTTGCTGCTGTTCAATCTTTTCCCAGAAGTTTCTTAGCAGGATTAGACTTTATCCGTCCAGGACTACTAGTCGACTTGCTGTCCCCAAACCTCGGAGAAACAGCCAATAAATTGGCAATATCTATCGCCAAAGTTGTTGACATATTGCGCTTCGGGCAACCACCAGCGGAACTTTTACCAATCATTTTCGGCGGTAAATTATTTGCATTGAAAAAGAAGTGCGGCTCTATCCGACCGATAGCATGCTCATCATGCCTGCGCAGGATTGCTTCGAAGGTCAGCGTAAGAGATAACATAAGACAGCTCGCACACCTAATAGACGACCGACAACTGGGGTTCTCGGTCAAAGCCGGAGTAGAAACAGCGGTTCATACAACTCGCTCTTTCCTGGCCTCCAGAACTTGCCCTACGTACTTGCTCAAGTTGGATTTTTCAAATGCTTTTAATACGATAAGAAGAGACCATTTGCTAAGGACAGTCAAGGACTCAACCCCAGACATGTACCATTATGTCGAGTCCTTATATAGACGTCCAACTTGCCTTGTAACGTCTGACCTAGTACTATCGTCCGAGACAGGTATACAACAAGGAGACCCTCTGGGTCCGTCTTTATTTTGCCTGGCAGTTAACGACCTGACCAAATCGCTCGAAAGCCCGCTTAACATGTGGTACTTGGACGATCGCGTACTGGCAGGCAACGCCTCTACAATCGCTAGTGACATACAGAAGATTATCGATTTCGAGAACGTAAGCGGCTTAGCCCTGAATCCCTCGAAATGCAAACTGTTCGTATGGAATCCTGATGCAGATTCAACAACCTCTGAGATCACGCACTTGTTACCGGGCTGCAAGATACTCAGCGCAAACGAAGTAGAGCTCCTAGGGGTACCCCTACTTCAGGAAGGTGTCGCCCCCGTGTTGCAGAAGTGGTTGAATAAACTGAATACCGCTTCGGAGCGCCTTCCTCTGATAGGTTACCATAGCGGTCTTTACCTGCTAAGGTGCTCTTACTCAGCCACACGCCTAACTCATATTCTGAGGGGTATCGAACTTACCGGCGAAACGGACGAGCTACGACGCTTCAATGATCTTACAGCCAATACAATAACCAATCTGCTTAACATCAAACTGGGCGATACAGCCAAACGACAGATGTTCTTGCCAATAAACAAGGGAGGCTTGGCTTACCAGACCCGACAATATTAGCACTCCCTGCGATAGTTGCTGCCACCCACCAGGTTTCCGGCAAGGTCTGCGAACTTCTTGACAAAGCCGGCCAGCTCGAATTTACCTCCATGCGAACTTCACCAAATAACGTCGCATCTCAGAGTGAGTGGTCGGCCATGCTAGCCGATCAACATGCTTGTTTACTTATTGATCAAGCTGACTCTACTAGGGCTCGGCTTAGGGCAACCTCCGCAAAACATGCAAGCGATTGGCTACACGCCCTACCCAGTGCATCGTTAGGAACCTTACTGGATGATGCCACTACAAGAATATGCGTTGGCCTCCGACTTGGTACGCCGCTCGTTCACCCTCACATATGCCGATGCGGGGAGCCAGTGGGCATTAGAGCTCACCACGCTCTATCCTGCGCCCTCAGTGAAGGTCGTCGACCACGTCACGCGGCTATCAACGACACAATAGCAAGGGCCTTGAGGACGGCAGGCTACCCAAGTACGCTGGAACCAACTGGACGAACCAGAAACGACGGCAAGCATCCCGACGGGATGACTCTCATCCCCTTTGAACGAGGCCGTACCCTCATATAGGATGCCACCGTAACCGACTCACTTTCACCCTCAATGGTCGGTTTCGGTTCACTTAGAGCTGGTCACGCCGCGACCCAAGCAGAAACGAACAAGATGAACAAATATGCCGAACTGTCAAGAGCCCATAACTTCAGCCCAGTGGCCTTCGAAACCTTGGGACCACCGGGCCCCTTGACTGAAAGAATACTTACTAAATTGGGCGAACGATTAAAGATAACTACTGGGGACAAGAGAGCCGCACAATTTTTGCGCCAAAGACTTTCCATTGACGTCCAGCGGGGCAACGCGATCTCAGTTTTGGGATCGCTTGCCGAATGGTGCACACCAGGGCTGTTATAGGCTGAAAGTTAACATGCTCACTTACACAGGATTGTAATATAAATTGATTAATAAAATCCTATATATATATATATATATATATATATACTCCGAGAAGTGCGAGCTTATCTACAAAGGTCACCCTAACCTATCCGCCTTGGAGGCTCTTCTTCCCGGGTGCAAACTCGTCGAGGAAGCAGACATGACGCTTCTGGGGTCCCCAGTGGGGTCTGCCGCCATTCGTCCGGAACTCGCAGGTAGGATAGAGAGCCTCCGCTCCCGTCTAACCCGGCTAAACCTGCTCAGTCCCCACAGCGCGTATCACCTATTGAAATCGTCCCTGGGCTCAGCAAGAATCGTCCATATCCTCCGCAGCACGGACGTCGGACCAAACCAAGATCTTCTTCGGGACCTGGACGAAAGCCTAAGGATCAGCCTTAGTGACCTTCTTAATCTTACACTGGCGGACAACAACTAGGCTCAAGCTACTCTCCCCCTTAGATTCGGAGGCCTGGGGATTCGTTCTACAGCAGATCTAGCAGCGAGCTGCCACGCTTCATCATTACACGCCTCAGAGAGCACTGTTCGGCACATCAGCCCACCCATGGCCCTACAGGCTTTCCAGGACACCAAAGAAGTTGCGGATACGATGTTCAAGAACCTCGCAGGCCTACTCCCGGAGACAAACAAACACCTGCAGAGGTCCTATGACGACCTCATTGTCTCCATGAAGTACCAGCGCTTGCTCTCTGACGCACTAATCACGGCAGACAAAGCCCGACTACGTGCGGTCGTCTAGAAAGGAGCTAGCAAATGGCTCCAAGCCATCCCCTCCTCAAACCTAGGCACTTTACTAGATCACAAAAGCTTTCGTCTGTGCATTGGTTTGAGGTTGGGGACAAGTCTAACCGAGGAACACCGGTGTCCGTGTGGAACACAGGTAGACATCTGGGGGATCCACGGGTTGTCCTGCAGTAGAAGCGAAGGACGCCAAAGCCGTCATAGCGATGTTAATGAGATTACAGCCAGGGCTTTCAGATCCGCTCTAATACCGTGCATCCGAGAGCCCGCCGGCCTCCTGAGAAGCGATGGAAAGAGACCAGACGGTCTCACCCTTATCCCCTTTGAAAGGGGAAAGGCGCTTGTTTGGGATGCGACTATCACCGACACGCTCGCCTCGTCGAACCTGGAGGCCAGTGCATCTTACGCTGGCTCCGCAGCACGCAAGGCTGAGCGTCTAAAGACCAACAAATATGCCCAGCTCGCCAACGAGTTCATTTTCGTGCCGCTAGTATTCGAGACACTCGGGGGGCCCGGCCCTGAGGCATGGTCGCTTTTACAGAAGATTGGCAAACAAATTGAACTGGCGACAGGGGAAAAAGAGCACTTGAGTTTCTACTTCAGCGACTATCGCTGGCAGTTCAACGCGGCAATGCGGCAGCAATAATGGGCACAATGAGGGGCTGCCTCGAGGATAAGCTCGACTGGTAGCGCTCCCCACAAGCCCTAGTGTTGATAGTTAATTACATCTCGCTGTAACACTTGAATGTCATTTTAATCATTTTTTGATATATATATATACCTTGTGTGGTCATCTACACTTGACTGAATGCACAAATACAACCTATCGCTAAAACGGAACAGGCCCAATGCCCTTTTTGAAACATATACACTTATAGAATTTTACAATTTAAAAACTAACGAAACTTCAGGAACCTGCCAAAATTATGTAAGGCACTAACTACTGACAACAAAACGCGTTTATCTTATGCGGAAAACCCTGAAATTAGTGTTTTCATATGTGCATGTGAGTATACATCGGTCAAAAATTGGGATTTGCATATCCGCCAGGAATGGCTTCTAAATCGGAGAAGCGTTTTAACTATGTAGCGTCTAAGTCATGAAAACGTGACAGCGGTTCTTAACAGTACTTCAGCAACGCATTTTCCCAAGGCGTTTCGCAACCTTTACGACCGACTCCGCAGTTTTGTGTCAGAAGAAGAAATGTACAGGGTGTCCTAACAAGAGGACACCATTTTAGTTTGGCGCTATGTCTTCTGGTGTGTGTTGACAGTTAAAGTTCGATTTACACAGTTCGATGGTAGACAGTCTGCTACTATTAGGAAATGCCATTTAATACAGCATCGCTCTTGTGCCGTTAAACATTATTTAAAAAAATACCTAGAATAAATAGAGGATCCTCCTACGCAACGTATTCTCATGAACTATTTGCTTCATGCCTACAAGATCCAGCTTTTTAAAGCTTTAGCCCACGGACCACGCACATCAAAGTGGGTTGAAGATATTAACAAGTAAATTCTGAATTGTTCAACAAACATTTCTTTTGTTTTGTAAACAAAGAAATCAGTGACCGATTTTACGTTGGCGGTTTACAAGCCCATACAATATTGAAAGCCTATAAAAGAAGCCATATTTCTTGTTGCCGCTGCCGGAATTGCACAAGCGGCCAATGCTGAGCGGTGTCGGGACATGATAACCCAGTTTTAGGTCCTCATGTAAATGCTATGGATCTTAGCAACAAGTGGTTTCGCCTGGACGGTGCCGCTTGCGACACAAAATGCATAAAACAATCTTATATTGCACGAGGCATACTACTGTCTAGTTAACCAGAATTGTCCGTATTGTACGTAGACGATCTTAAAGTATATAGTGCGCTTGACTTTTCATCAGCGCACACAGCATTGCAATCCGCTGTGTACGGTATCAACCGATGGTGCATTGACAACGCTATGCAACGTTATGTCTATAAGTGTCTCATTTTAAAACACGCCTCCTCCGAGCTAAACTATCTACCCAATGTACTGAGGTCAACGCTACTAACCTCTAGAGTGACGCGAGACCTTGGAGTCTCAATCTCGACAGATCTCACCGTCTTCACATATCAAAAGACTAATCAAAACAGCTCTATATTTGTGAATACGTTGTTTTGTTACACTGTACCTTGTTATTAAGCATCGCTAATGAGCCTACGGTGTATTTTTATTTATACAAATTGATTGTGTTGTCCAATATTTTATACTGATCCCCGTATGGCACCTAGATCTGTGTAAATACATAGATATGATTGAAGGTTTTTAAAGGAGGTTCTTAAGGAGACTCCCCAGATGATGCGACCGCAAACCGAATAATATTGTTTAACTTCCCTTAAATGACGCACTCAGGAGTAATGACAGGGCCTGGAAAGATTAGGCGGCGATGAAGGCATCTATGCGCGTTCCATCTGTAGTCCTTTGTCATCGCGCTCTGTTTGTAGTCCTGATGGCAATGCCCAGGTTGTAGGTTTGCATTTGAAAACAGGACGTTTTTGAATGTATAATTGTAGTTTTTTATTCCAACCATGTGTTTCGTAAAGACACCCTGCTGAACACTCTAGATGATATGCTGCCAAATGTACTTCTACCTTTGTTGTTAGGGGCGATGCAGATGTCAACCTCCTTTCAGTTTCCACAGCCTATCAATTATACTTTATTCTTTTCTACTAGGGATTTCTTCTTTGTAGTGGATCGCATAACCAGACCTGCTTCTGATACGTGCATAGACCCCATTGCTGTTTCTAATTGCTGAAAATTTACTACTGTCCAGCCCCTGGTTCTAGAAGATCTGCTTTTCTCTAATCGTTACTCGGTTCTCATGTTTCGTTCTGCCAACTCCGCGGGTGCTAAACCGTTGATCAAACTGACCCCAAGCCGATCTATGTAGTACTCACAATGGGGCTGAAATTGATTTGTTCCTATATCGCTTACAAGATGTCTCGTTATATATGTTATATGTAAGATGTCTCGTTATATATAGTATATGCAAGATGTCTCGTTATATACAAGATGTCTCGTTATATGTCGCGTGATATACAAGCGAAACGTGGCTGTCAGATGCTGATAGTGTGCTACACACGGTAGAGAGGTACAAATTATTTACTGTCTGTAGAGAGAGAGACGTCCTGGAGGGTCGGGCAGGGATTTTTGTTATAACAAAGATAAATTTTCTCTCTTGCATTGCGTAGTTCTACCGGATTTGTTCAGGCAATTCGCTTGCATATCATAAACTCTTAGGGGGTTGAGGGCCACCGGATAGCTTTTTACTCATATCAAGTGGCATACAAGGATATTCTGCTTAATATCCTCTGGAGGGGCTCCTTTTAAAGAATCACAGCTTGCCGTGCATTTTACTGGACGACTTAAATGTGAATATTGTGGCCGACACTCTGCCGCTGAGATATTTATCATTTTTTTAATGCGAAAGGATTCAACCATGTATACAATTATATTACTCGCCCCTCTTCGGGTACATGCATCGATCATATTGCAATAACAAATTGCTTACATTTTTGCAGTATTCAACCGGCTGTGTTCGATACATGAATGTTTTCTAACTATTTTTGGTAGTTGTATCTTTAGTATAATTGGATGCCAACCTTTTCCGCAGTTATCATTCCTTGCATCAACTGCAAGCTATGGGAAGCGTTACAGGGTTGGCGTCGCTAACCTGTTGTTAATGTTCTTGATGCCCAGTCTGCTTTTGAGGCGCTTCCCAGTACTTTAATTCCATATACGATAGAGCGTTTCTTATATTTGAGCCCAACAATATAACAGGAATACGGGACGGGGACTCGTCGTAGATATCGTAGACTAAAAACACCAGAAAATAGGACGGCGTACTTATCTTCCAGAAAAGATAGAGCGTTCTTTGGTCCTGTCTACAAGCTTCGATGATTTGTTAACTGATGCCAAGCCTATTTCAGATGAACTGAATCGTCACTTTGCGACGGTTGGTCGTCGCACTGCGGAGTCACTTGGTTCAAAGAATGATACTCAGCCTGTTTTAGAAGGACTTTGGGATCAAAGAACGGATGCGTTTGCTCTAGTTTCTGTTACCGGTCTCGAGGTGCTGAGGGCCATCGACCTTTTGCGAGCCGGTTGGTCGAATTGCAGTCTTGGCGTGCCTGCGAAACCGCGAATGCTAGCGGCTCCATTTATAGCATGGCCTTTGGTTAAGAGAATTAGCCTCTTGTTTCAAGCAGGTGTGTTTCCAAACCAAAATGTCTTATGTTGTCTCTCTATATAAGAAAAGGGGCGACAGAACCCTACGGTCTAATTATCGTCTTATATCTGTAGTTGACTTCGTCCTAAAAATATTCGAGAAGGTGGTGTTGCGTCGACTGAATTGCCACTTGAAACATATCGTCTTCCTCTCACCTGATTAGTCTGGTTTTCGCCATCCTCGGTCAACGGATGCGACGCTTGTAAAATTGTGGCAATACGTTGTTGACTCAGTAGAGGCTAATGAGGTGTGCTTGGGTGTTTTCCTTGATGTGGTGGCTGCTTTTGATTGTCTTGATCATAATGTTTTTATTCAAAGGTTGGCACACCTTGGCGGCATGCCCTCTATGATCAAATGGTTTAACTCCTACTTTACAGGTAGAAAACAGGCCGTCAGGACCGGTACGATAAACTCGTGCATAGTGTTGACATAAAAGCACTGCAAGGATCTGTTCTTGGCCCTTTTATGTTTTTAATTCTGTTAAATTTTACTTTTTTGAAAATTAGACATGACAAGCGGCGCAAAGCGATCGCCTATACTAATGATACAACAAAAATTTTAATTCGATCAACATGACATTATTGGTGAAGTAAGTAACTCTATTACCCTCGAAATAACCTCGTACATCACGTTATGAAAAGTTCAATAAGTTTGGATCAGTCGTTAACACTAGTAAAACGAATGTCATATTGTTTCGCCAGGCTAATTAGCGTGCCAACGTTTTTCCAACTCCGTCCACATGTGGTGAATCACTCCCGCCTGGTCAAGTGTCTGGAGGTGACTCTTCATGATAAACTATCGTGGCAACCGCATTTATATTATATAACTCCCAAAATGCTATACGGTCATCTACTTTTTTGAAGGTCTCGGAAATGCATAATACGCAAGCGCTGTTGGCAGCTAGCAGCAGCTAGTGTGGGACTCGCACCTACTATAACCGATATCCTCCCCACCCCAAGGCCTGGGATTGCATTAACAATACTTCGACAACCCTGAAAGGGGAGTCTTGTGTTCTAGCGCTCTATGCGACTAGCCCATGCTTGCCCGTCCTGGGGAGATGCGTCGTGATCCTCCGGAGGGCCTAGCTGCTCTCTCTCTCCTCCTTCCCTCGGCTCCTCCTCTCGACTGCCCCTCAAAGAGGCCTGGTCGTAGCGGGCTCGTCTCGCCGCCTCCAGGTTCAGCTTTTTCCTTATGATGGTGTCGAGGTAACGTCGACCCTTTGTCCAACTCGTTTCGCCCTTCATCATGAAGTCCCTCCACGATCGTGTGTTCAACGTCGTCCGCGTCTTCGGAGAAGCAGAAAACGCAGATGTCAACCGGAGCCTTGTCGATGCGCATCAAAAATGTCTGGAACTGGCCGTGTCCTGTGAGCACTTGTGTCGTAGTGTGCGACAGCTCCCCCAGCTGCTTGTCATACCACCGACGCAGATCCGATATCAGTCGGCGAGTCCATTGACCGCCGGCGTCGCCCCGGGAAATTCGCCATGCATCGTTCCACAGCTCCAGTGTCTTCTGTTGTGCCCGCGCGAGGCCCCAGTTCCCATCAAAACGACGTTCGCTTCGCTCTCTGGCCAGGAGATCCCAAGGTAGCTGGCAGGCCAGTGCTATCAAGGGCCAGTGCTATCATCCGTAGACACCGTGCGATAGGCCCTGCAGACTTTATTCCCCTCTGCGCGACTCTGAGTGCGCCTCGGTTCCGCGCCGTCCGAAAGGCAAGGTCTGCCCAGACGGGTGCCGCATACATCGCCGTTGACTTCGCCACGGTCGCCAGCAGCCGTCTCTGTCTCTCAGACACCCCTCCCTTTCGCGGGAGGATTCGTGCAATATTCTGCGCGACCCCAGCGACCTTGCAGGCAACGTGGGCGATATGCGCCGCACCCGTAGGTTTGGTATCCAGGATAACCCTCAGGTACTTGGCCTCCTTCTTGATTGCTATGGGTTGGCCCGAGAGAGTCAGATTGAGCCCCTCGTGCGTTTTCGCCTAGTGAGGTAAAGTGTCTCCGTTTTTTGTGGCGCCAATTGGAGGTGATGCTCACGCATCCACTCGGCCACTTTGTCCAGTATTTGCCAGCTCCTGTAGTTGAGTTTTCCGTCTGGCTGTCACCAGCAACGCCAGGTCATCAGCGTATGCAAGAGTTTCCACACCGTCAGGCAGACCCTCCATTCGCAAGACTCCGTCGTATGCGATGTTCCAGAGAACCGTGCCAATTAGGGATCCCTGCGGGACGCCCGAGCTTAGTTCATACTCACTGTCTCCCGCTCTAAGAGTCCTGTCTTTCAGGTGCGATGATATTATGCGGCGGAGGTAGGGGGATATTCCCCGTCGTCTCAGCGCAGCCATGATGATCCCCGAGTTGGCTGTGTTAAAAGCGATACGAACGTTTAAGAGTATTAAAAACTCGTATGACGTGTTTTTTTAAAGACTTCGTGGCTGCTTGCCTGGCGTGTAAAACCCGTTGTAAAAATATATTTCTTCACCACAGATGAAACAGCTCGGGATTCCCATGAAAGGCCTGTTGAATGCGTACAATTTATTGTTTATGCCCATTTTTTGCTGCGGAATTCTCCTGTGGGGAGGTGAGAATCATGGTAGAGCGAAGGTCATACAAAAGGACGCATTAAAGGCAATTTTCTCTAGACGCCACAGTGATTCTGTAGGGGACTTGTTTACCACCCATGGGCTCCTACCAGTTGCGAAGGTCTATATTCTGCGTGCAGGTACACTCGCATTTAAAACAGCTCACGGCCTTGTCCCGGCAGACATTGCAATCTCTTTAGCCCAAAAAAGAGTTAGGGCGCGGAGAAAAGCTACGATATTCGACGTTCCCAATACTCACAAAAAGAACCTAAGAACTTTTGTTTCTCTGAGAATATTCAAGCGAGAGTTAAAAAATAAGTCGTCTATAGTTGATGAACTCTCATATGTGGTTACTACTATTGTTAGACTAATGGCCATTTTCAGTTGATCGCATTGCGACTTATAGGGACTTCTGACTAAAGCTGAGTAGTGGTAGTTGTGTGCTAAAGAAGCACGCTCTGATCGTTAAAGTACGTCATTTTTATTTTGACAGTCTGTTATTATATATCGCTTTCATATCACATTATTGTTTTTTAGGAACTTAAGCATTGTAAGTTGCAGTTCCCATAATAAACCAGATTGTCAATAAATTAATCATTACAAAGTCTTTTGAGACGTGTTGATAGAACATTGGATGACCCAGTAGAAATTGCAGACGAGCTAACCATCGCTTTGCCCCGTTAGGTAATATTACTGTTGCTCACCTCGAGAAAAGCTATAGGAAGGTTACTTGAGATAGTATAGATAAAAAATGACAGTGTATTTTCATTCTCTCCTGTCTTTGCTCCGGAAATCCTTGGTATCCTTCTCAGCCAACGCAAGCTGGAGTGGAGGTGTCCTGGGTGCGCCTGCAAAATTGTCAAGGCTAGCAGTTTCATCCATTGCAGGACTTCTAGCTGCCATAATTCATCGTTTGTTTTAAGTCTGGAAGCTTTCCATCAAGGTTGAAGAATATGGCGGTTTAACATACACTTAACTTGAGTAATAAATGATTGTTTGGAGGATCGACTAACCTCGCGTTGGCTTACTTATGGTAACGGGTGTGTAATTCGGTTAAAATACATAAGTTTTGTTTCGCAGTCGTCTGCTCCCACGGACCTCAATATTTAAACGGCGTTTTCGGGGTTATTTTTGACCCTGCCAATATCCTGCTATGTCCTCTGTAAGAGGAACTTGCAGTTAAGCTTCTTCTCTGAGCTTTATTCACTCCTCTTTTGCTTTTGAATAGTTCCTTTTCTTTTTAGCTAGATACCCGTCGGTATATGTTTCCTGGAGTGCCGCATATTCTTCAAATATGTGCACACATTTTGCCTGTTGACCACGCAGCAGTCTCATCTGGCATTGAAATCCTCTCCTATGACCATCAGAGTCTTTCTTGATAACTTTTCTCTCTCTAACAGGAGACGCTTTACCATAGTTTCTGTTTATTCCGTCCCCGTCGGTAACTCATAGGTGGCCACTATTTCTAGTTTTAATTACATAATTGCGATCAGATTTTCTACGACAAAATAATAGACCTTTGCTCATATTGTCCCCAAGCTTATCTAACACTCTTCCTTCTTCACAGTCCCACATCATTTTCTGCACTTAATACATCTCTAAACCCAATAGTTTAGTAGTTTATAGTATCGTGCTGGATTTGCTGCCTCTCGCAAGCTCACTGTCGTGCTCAGATGTCAGGTCGACTTACAATGTGATGAAGATATTGCGTTGCGCGATCTGCGTGTCTGTCCACCCACGTAAGTCCGGTTCTATCAGCGTCAGTGGCCGTGGGTTGCAGTTTAAGTGAAGCGGCGAACGTCGGCGAACTCGTTGACATAACCCATTGCACTATAGCCATCACTCTCAGCAGCGGTACGTGCTGGTCACTTAAATTACTTACAGTGCTCTCAAATGAGGAACTTATTACTCTTGGATCCTTTTGCGGTTCAGTTCTTTGAGGTTTGAGTTTTGCTTCGTTTGCCTTGACACCATTTCTTACTACGGACAACCAAGTACGCCGTAAGAAGTTTTTAGATAACTATATGTGGCCCACGGGTGTGCAGACTAGTATCAGCATTCATCATATTTATTCACTCATGTTGAGTAGCATATCAACGGCATATAATAGATAAAATGGGCAAATGAATAGTAGTAATATAACAACAACATAACAACTCTCAAAGTGGCACGAATATATGTTAGAACAAAAATCGCTCATACGCGCGCTGATTCATTCTATGATTGCACAATGGGGAATACTGCTGCAGCATGATATCTAGTGCAGACTTCCCCACAGCGGTTACAAACACAGTTGTCATACTCGTCATGATACTCAGACCGTCTACATAGGGTGTGGTGGAAACCATGCACAGCTTATCGTCTTATCACATGTCTTTTAGTACGGCCCGGTCCCTTCCACTCCGCGTTTCTCATTGCGCCGGTGTTAAACATTTCCGGATCTAGTTTGGCCATCTTTACTTCCCATATTCCAATGCATTTGTCAAAGGCCGCGGTGTCATGGAGGTTAAAATGACGCCTCAAATCTTCCGTGAGGAGCGGACAACCCGCGAGTAAGTAAGCGAGCCGGTTGCGCGCTGACGTGTGAAGTCTTAGGGTCCGTTTGACAAAGGCAGCTTTTACTTGACATGAAAACATGAAAGAACCGTACACGGGCAATAGCTTTACGGAAAATCTAAAAAAAAACCTGGTTTAGTTGATCAAGGTTTCTCACGGTTAGATGTTCCCATATTAAGTCAATTTCGTAAATGGCGACAAAAGCAACTTTCAAGTCGAAGAGGCGAATGGTCGCGGCGAGGGATAGACGCTGTGGGCTGTTGATAGACGTTGCCTCCGTCAGGGCCTTCTTGCATCTTTCTATGGCGTGCCTTGAGAACCCTGTCGTACGGCAGTGTTAGTCCCAATTAAGAAAACTTGTTCACATATGCAAGGGGGTAGCTTCCAATGTGAAGAGTATCGTCCCGTGTCAATTCTGCCCCCTCTTCGAAACTTGAGTGCTTCCGTTTTAGCAAGGGTGATCTTTAGCCCGAGGCCCGTGACGGCTGTGTTCAGCCTCGCTAGCGCCTGTTGAATTTGAAAACAACTTCTCCCATAAATAGCTAATAGTCTGCGTACAGAAGCAGGTTGACGAGATCTCTTGATCCTCGTATTTGTTTCGGGAGGTCTTTTAGGAATACAGAGAAAAGAAGCGGGCTCAGATTGTTCCCCTAAACGAGCCCGGTTGTTTGCGAAATCGCTGGCAAGACACCATGATCCACGATCACACGGTTCTCCTGTAAGATTGCCTCCATGAGATTGAGCATTTTATAAGGAACGGTAACATCTGCCAGCATATCGAGCGCGTGATCACGGAGAGCTGTGTTGAAAGCAACTCTAAAATCAACAAAAAACGCGTACAAGGATTATCCTGGTCTAAAGAGGGTCTCTTTAACATCCTCTATCAGAATCCCGCACGCTGTTGCCGTCGAGCGACTCCTTTGAAATCTATGTTGTTTGTCAGGGATGACGTTTGTACCCTCGAGGAAGTCGGTTAACCTTCTCGTTATCAGATAAGACAATAGCTTGTAGCAGACGCTTTTCTTAGCAATGTTCCGCCAGGCCGATGGGTGAGTTGGGTCGCCTTTGCCTTTCGGGATCACCAGTAGCGTAGCATTTTGCCACTGAGGAGGGAGAAGTTCCATGTTGAGGCATTCGTTGAATAAGGCTAAACGGCGCGAACAGGAGCGATCCTTTGAGATGTTCGTTCCGAATACCGTCCGGTCCGGAGGCCTTATTAGAGCAGAGCCCCTTCAGAACTTGCGGGACTTCTCTTATGGAGATATACTTGACGAGCTCGTTACGCTGCT
The DNA here is from genome assembly GCA_003439945.1 of Dermanyssus gallinae. NCBI lineage: Eukaryota > Metazoa > Arthropoda > Arachnida > Mesostigmata > Dermanyssidae > Dermanyssus > Dermanyssus gallinae. Next base: position 1,118,405 of record QVRM01003125.1, on the reverse strand, counting down.
TTGTAGTCTCCTCGTCCCAGACAGCAGCGAATAACGGTACTACACGTGGGATTGTGTCTTTTGAGGCAAACACTCTAGTGAAGGGCCTCACGAGTGCGAGGGAGCCAATAGGGCATGATGCCATCGCGAGTGAACCATTTGTATGGCGCTCGCTCTGCGTCTGATAGAAGTACGGCCGCTTGTTGCTCAAGGTACTTTTTCTTCTGCTGGGTGTATGTCTTCCGACAGACTGTTCGGAAGACGGCAGCTAAATCTCTGGCCGCAGAATGCAGTTCCACCAAAAGACGGGGGGGATCCTGGATTGCGCGGGCAGTATGACAATTGCGATTGAATCACGGACGGTGTTTTCTTGTGCTGGGCCGCCGAACCGAAGATTGGAGAATCACTATAAGGAGGCCAGCGTACTGCTCTACGTCCAGGGCCTCAGGGATTGGGAGACCCTCATAAAAACGATCCAGCAGAACTTAAATTTTCAGATTTCTATAAATAAGCCCTTGGCTTAATGTTCTTTGGAACACGAACCGCATCGAGCCTGCGCATAGACGCGTATAGGCTTAAAAAGTTTGCTGCTGCGCCGCGGCTGTTTACACACAAGGTGCCGTTTATATAACACAACAATAGTGAAAGTTCCCGTTTGATTGATAATATCGGTGGGGTGTCGTGACACGATGGGGGAGTTATAGTGACGGAAGGAGAGGGTATAGTGACACGGGGAGAAAGTGTAGTGACACGGGGCGAAAGTGTAGTGACAACGGCGGCGTCGATAATGATAGTCGTGGTGATGAATTGTGCTGGCAAAGGGCCTGCAGATTATGACGTTGCACAAATTTTTAAACGAATGGCAATAGCACGGATTTGACATGACACTCAGAAAGTTTTCAACGGGATTCAATTGGGCGGTAGTTAGATTAAGAAAATTTATCGACTTCAGATCGTCTTACTGTAATGTTTCTAAGTAAACATAACTAATTAGAAAAATGCTCAGTAATATGCAATATTCAAATTATCATAACGTTAAATAATGCGTACCAAAGTCCACCACTATCAAGACCGATTAATAAGAAGCCGTTTAGTCTAAATGGGACTGGTTAGACCTCATAATTTATTAACTGAAAGGTTTTGGATGAATTATCTTTAGCTAAGTTTAACCCCAAAGCCGTTTTATAAAATTTTAAAATATTTTCGTAATCCTTTTTAGCTGCATAGCCAGCTAAAAAGAAGACCAATGTTTGAAGACTGTAATGACGGGGGAGCTTGGGTAGACGGTCTGACAAATTCTAAATGAGCTAAGCAGGAGAGCTCAGAGACTCAGTACTTTCGACGCTGGTAGTAGTTTTAATATCTGTAAAAACGCTTGTTTAAGCAAGGTAAGTGACATGTCAACGCCACAAGCGAGGTTATATTTGGGGTGAGCTTCATACTTTCAGTAATCATTTCTATCAGTTAGGTAAATATGGCCACGGAGGCTACAAACGGGAGCGTGGAATATAACGAAAAAGTCTAGATAACGCATATAGTGTCCACTACAGAGCGTACGACGCTGTTTGCTAACTAAAGAAACCTACTGCCTGAATTGGCATTGCGCATATTAATGTAAAAAAATTATATGTCCAAAAACATTTAAGATATTATTTAGACAACATGATCCAGGACGCAACGGTAGTCATATGCATTATGTCTTTTTTAATCAAGTGGCCGTTGCGATATTTATTTCGACATGTGACGGTACTAATTCAGCATGGCTTTTTGGTGTGTTTTTTTTAAAGTTACTGTTAGCCTCACCTTTCCTTTGAGATTATTTTTAATAGGAGGTGCTGTTGACTGTTTGGAGCGTTTTCGGCGCTCATAGAAGCTGTGAGTTGATACCGGGCGCGACAATCATGAGTCGGTGCTGGGTGCGACACTTTCTTTGCCCTTTTTCATATCTGTGGCACCGGGCTTAGTCTGATTTAGAACGCGTAGAGGAAGTATGCAACAGAGCGCTGTTGCGTTATCAAGTGCTGATTTACTCGGCGGGTAACTGAATTGAGTGTGTACCTCGGGCTTGATCGGGGGACCGAACTGCGCTTTAAGCGCAAGGCCATAGAATGCATTTGAGTCATTTTTCTTTCCTTGTACACGATTTTGGTGTTTAAAGAAGAAGACCGCAGAGAAGAGCAGACGTCGCAAGCAAGCAAAGAAAGGTAGCCAAGGCTGCCCAACGAACGATGCTTTGATGAAGTATGCATACCAGCTTATCTCTGTCTGCCGGTAAATTTGCCTAAGGAATATCCGCAATAAATATATATACTTATTAATTGATTGTTGTATGCATTAATAAATAAAGTGTAATTATGTAAGAAAACCCTGCAACTCGTTTTTGCGTCTCCGTGTTTCTTCTGGAATAAAACAAAATTATTTATTATTTTAGAAAAAGCATTCAAAAGAGCCACCGCCAGCCATTAAACGCAATTTATCGCAATGCTGCTGCTCTAAGCGCCCCTGATATATAATTAATCAGGGACGGTAACTAATAATAATAATAATATTCGTCTGCTCGCGGGAGTAGTCACGTTCGGATCGAGGCGCCGAAAATTGTGCGATTTTTATTACAAATACAGTGCTGTGATCGGTGTAAAGTGTCTACAAGACTCTCCTAGACTCAGTGATCGCAACTAGGCGTGCGAACTAGAGAACAGTCGTCGTGGAGACGTCTTTGAAAGGCGAACGAGTGGATTGCGACGAAGATCATGTAGTGGAAACCGCTGCCCACGCCTCAGATGTATCACGTTTAGGATGTGCATTATCTCCGGCTGTCTGCTTGGTTACTAACGACTCACGTCCGGTGTCTCCATATACGCCTCGGCAAGGGTCGCCCGCCACCTATTTGAGCGGTAACGATTATTCGCCGCAGTCATCCCGCGTGTCATCACCTGTGTGCAGACGAGCAGGTGAGGAGAATCATAGGTGCACTGTTAAGTGTCACAGGTTGACGAGGGAGACAGCAGCAGTAAGAGAACGTCGGCGCCAAGAAGCCAGACTATCCGAGAGGATGGAGAGGGCGACGGGCAATGACCCAATCGGAGGAAAGAGCAGGTGTGACGGTGAGCCGTCTGGCGCTACGTCTCACGATTCTGAAGATGACGAAAGCTGGAGCCAAGTTCCAACCCGTCAAGAGAAGGCAGTGAAAACAGCTGCAAAGAAAGTAGCCAAGGAAACTGCATCTACAGTTACTCAGAATGTACGAAAGGCTGCTTCTACGGAGACCCAGCTGGAACTATTGTTCCACTGCCCAGATAACCCTGAAGCACTAAGATCTCTTAGAGTTTTTAAGATAGCTGTAGAGCTCAGTAAGTCTGTGCCGGGTGCTACCGCCCGAATTACGACGCAAGGGAAACTGGCAATTCGCTTAAAAGACCCAAGCCTGATGCCAACGGCAAAGGGGCTAAACAAAGTATGTGGTGTGAGTATACAACAATGTCCAGATATATCCGCATTTTGGGGTCGAATCTATGGAGTTAACCCTCAGTTCACCGATGATGATATTTTGGAATGTCTTAAAGATCAAGGCGTCGACGCAGTCAAACGAGAAGTATATGCCGTCGCGACGCGGAATGATAACGGAAACGCGACAAAAACGGGGAAAATTTCATCCAGAGTCCGACTCCGCATTGACACCATGCCTGTCTCGGAAGTGCATATGGCCGGTGAGAACTACAAGGTCACACTGTGCGCAGGGTCCCCCCTGCAGTGCTTACGATGCCATAAGTATGGACACAAAGCCTCAGAGTGTCAAAAACGAAATGATCCCTCCTGTAGGAAATGCGGTTGCGCCGGACACGAGATGTGGGAATGTCAAAATAAGGCGCGTTGCGTCAACTGCGGAGGTGCCCACGCATCCAATGATAACAGTTGCTGGGTTAGGAAGGTATACAGAGAAGCCGAACGAGTCAAACTCTACGCAAAGGTCTCTGCGCGTCTTCCTGTATTAGGTGATTTCCCATCACTGATAAAGGAGCTACACAACGTCAGTTCTGAGCCTGTCGAAAAACAGACTTCTTACGCGGATGTGGTTCCGACCAGCCACACAAAAACTCAAGCAGGTTTTGCATAAAGATGGCGAGACAGTACTCTGTAATCTCCCGCCAGCCGCTGCACCAAAAAAGCAGGCTGCTGAAACGAAAAAACAGACCTCGCAGAGGATGCCTGCAAAAGCACAGACAGAAAAGAAAAAGAGTTAGACAAATAATTCTTCACATATCGTCACCGCAATCTTAAGAATCTGGAAGAAGATGAAACCCATGCTCTCAACATGGCTCGACGAGAACCCAATCATCAAAGGCTTGTTATCATATCTCGAGTCTGAGATTGGTATCGCCTTTATGAAGGCTGTTGTAGACGGTACTGAAGATCCAGAGCTCCTAGCACTTCCTGGAGCTGCTGATCATTCCACCTAAACAATAGTTTCAAATGACCAGCCAACAATTACACAACACCAGTGAATTTCAACGATAACGACATAACAACGGCTTCTCTCTCTCAGACCCCATATGTTTGCACGCAGTGCGGTCGCTGTGTAAGAACCTCCAAAGGACTGAAAGCCCATATAACACGCCTCCACTCCCCGATTCTCCCTCGAAGTCTACCTATCGGTAATAGTCCGGACCGGATAATCTATACCTTCTACCTCAGACTCTGACCTTCAATCTGATTCGACCTCATTAGTACGGATTCTAACAAGGTGCCCGCAAGAATTTAAGACTTGCCAACGTCATACCCCGCGGAGCCAGAGAATGCTGCGCCGCAGCATACACCAAAGCATTGAGCAAGTTTAACTCGAGGCTTGACCTCAAGAGCTGGAACCTATCTCATGATGCTTCCATCGCTAATGTTTGCCATTCCGCGTCAGAAAGATCAAGAAGTGACGCTGACCAAACTAATTAAGAAGAATGTAGCCGAAATAGATCTTAGGACTCTTCAAGGTGTGGCCGACGCGACTGCACTCAGCACTATCGACAAGATACGCCACGTAAATGAAGATGAAAATAGTATACGCCAAGCAGAGATGAAATTAGCAGAGAGTGATATCTGTTCTGCCGCTCGAGCCCTGCTGTCCTCAGACATAATCGCACCATACGACGCGCACACAGAGTCCGAACTGCGGGCCAAACATCCACGTTCCCCACCTGGTTGCCTAAGAACGCATAGAGCTGCTCCAACAACCGGTCGCCTTAAACCTTGGATAAGATTGAGGTACTTCAGCTTCATGAGGCCGTTAGATCTTTTCCATTCACAAGTGGAGCCGGTTTGGATGGTCTGCGTCCGCGACATCTACGTGACATGCTCGACCAGACGATTCCCTCTTCTGAACGTCTACTGAAACGAACTGAGTACCTTTGTGACTACAGTACTTAATGGTACCTTGCCGTCATTCTGTCTACCGATTTTCTATGGTGCAAGTCTAACCGCCCTTAGAAAAAAAGATAACTCAATTAGGCCCATTGCATGCGGACTGGCCTTACGAAGAATGGCTTCTAAAATTGCCATGGCTGTGAATAAAAATACCATTGTGACAGCGGTCTCTCCTCACCAAGTTGGGGTTGCCATTAGAGGAGGAGCAGAAGCCACCGTGCATGCTACGCGTGCCTTTTTGCAGGCAGAGGGCCCGACAAGAGTGCTAGTTAAACTAGACTTTCAAAATGCGTTTAATACATTAAGAAGAGATAAAATGTTTGATGAAGTACAAAAGAAGGCTCCAAGACTCCTACCGATGGTGTGGCAGGGCTACAGAAGTCCGTCAATGCTTGCTTGGACTACAGATGTAACCATAGAGTCCAGGACCGGTATCCAACAGGGAGACCAACTAGGACCAGCGCTGTTTTGTCTTGGCATTTCTGATCTGGTGTCAAGTCTACAGAGTCCCTTTAACGTCTGGTATCTGGATGATGCAATCCTGGGTGGTCCCGCGGACGTTGTGGCGAAGGATCTACAGACCGTACTACAGTTCGAAGAAACAGGAGGGCTGACGCTCAACGCCTCTAAGTGTGAGGTTACAGCGATAGGAGGCAATGCGCAAGAGCAAGAGGAATCTATTCAAGCGATCATGCAAGCGCTTCCCAGAATAATTTCCACGACACAAGATGACCTAGATATTCTGGGTGCTCCCGTCATGTGTGAAGGAATCCCACGGGTTCTTCGCGCATAACAAGAAGCTCTTGTAAAAATCCGCCCACGCTTGTACAAATATGCACCCACAGGCGGCCCTTTGTCTGTGGAGGCACAGTCTGGGTCATCAAGATTTAACTATTTTTTGCGAGCATCCCCGACCTTCACATATACCGAAGGCCTCGCTGCTTACGACGAGATTACTAGGGATTATTCTGGGTGAGGTATTGAACATTAGTTTAGAGGAGAACTTATGGAAAAGAGCAAGCCTTCCAATAGCATTCGGAGGCCTTGGTATAAGAAGGTCCATCGACCTCGCCGCAGTGTGCTATGCTGCATCATTGAATCAATTTGGCTCTATAGCGGAATCACTTGTTAATGAAGATGCAACAATCGTGTTAAAGAAAACTACCATGTTGGCAGATGCGACGATGAGGAGCCAACTTGACCCCGGCCCCCTGAAAGAGCACGTGAACCAACATTTTCTCGACGCTTGTAAAAGTAAGAAATCATCAAGGGACATCATGGATGACCTTACATCACCAAGAGAACGTGCCGTTTTTTTAGCGGCTCAACATCCTTTCAGCGGGGGCTGGCTCCAAGCACTGCCCTCCCGCCAGCTTGGCACCATGCTGGACCCCAACTCCTTCCGCATGGTGTCAGCCCTTAGGATAGGCGCGCCCGTCTGCGAGCCTTTCTCATGTCTTTCATGCAGCCAACCTGTTGACTCTGATGGTCTACATCCTCTAAGCTGTCTAAAAAGCCCTGGCAGACTTACAAGACACGCGGAACTCAACGCCATAGTAAGAAGAGCCCTTAGAAGGGCAGGGATATCATTCACACCCGAGCCGAAAGGTCTTTATGGAAGTAGTGAGCTACGACCTGACGGGGTCACCATTCCGCTATGGTCACATGGTAAAAGCCTTGCATGGGATGTAACCGTTTCATGCACGGCGGCCTTGTCGTATCTACGTCACAGCGCAGTTGAATCTGGATGGGTTGCAGAACGCGCGGACTCTGAAAAACGAGGAAAGTATCTCGAGCTGTCAAGGAGGTACCACTTTGTACCCATTGCATTGGAGACACTTGGGCCCATAAGCACAGGTACGGCGAAAATCCTGAAGGATATTGGAAAGCGTATAGAAGATATTACGGGTGATCGACGCGAGGGCATGTTTTTGAGACAGACGATGTCTTTGGCCGTGCTGTAGGGGGAACGTGGCTTCTATCATAGGCGCCATGAATTGAGGAAATCAAGCAGAGCATCATGAACCTGGCTTAAACGTTCATACCTCACAATTGTAAAACCGAAAAATAATAATAAATAATAATAATAATAATAATAATAATAATAATAATAATAATAATAATAATAATAATAATAATAATAATAATAATAATAATAATAATCGGGTTACGCAGAAAGCCAGTCGCCGAGAATGTAAATATTAGTTGCACGCCATCGTCAATTCTCATTCGTCGAGGCAACAATACCTTTTGAAAATCCGATTACCGTCCTACAAGTAGTAGAAGCAGAGCATAACTCGTCGAAACACGCGCAATCAATCGCACACGTTTCAGGAATCCGTTCGAGATCAACTCGGTATGGTGGATACATCTGACACTGCTGTCTGTGAGGTTTTCTTTTCGTGCGGATCACCCGATTTTGATGTATATACACCGAAGATAGATATTCCTGCTGAAACGTATGTGCCTGAAGAGGTGAGTAGTCTTTTTTTTCACTCTACAGTCACTTCTTCTCAGGCTCTCTAACTTTTGGTCGACTTGCTGTGCAGGTGTGATGATTCAAAAGGCAGCTGTGTTTTCATGTTTTATATTTTTCCGATCTTTATATAATACACACAGGGCGAGCAACAAGTCGGGTGTTAAAAGGCATTCAATCTATTTTCATCGAATCGTCGATTGACGGCGTTGCCTTTGCCAATTGTCGTGGCGCAGTGTCGACACGAGTTACTATTACTAGTATTATTAATATTATTTGAAGTACGGCTGTTCTGACTGTTGCTTGTTGTTTTGACTAGTATAACTAGTATTACAAATGTGTGATTTCTTGCCCGTCGCTGCCAAACAATGTGTGGTATCTTCAGTTATAAGACTATAGCATCTCATCGTATTTAAATAATTGCACCCAGTCATCCTGTTTTCGTATCGCACACTGGCCTAAGATGCCCATGTGATACGGTGGCTGCAACGAGCATAAAAAAAGATTTGCAAACAGCTACGGCAGCTTCAAGTAAGAAGCTCGCACAGAAGCTCAAAGGTGATGGAAACGCAGGGAAGAATTACATAAAATGATGCTTAAAATTAATACGTTACTACCTTTTCTTACTGAAACATTAAGTATACGTACATAGATATATCTCATATATACTGAAAAAAAGTAAATGCAAATAACTTAAGTTACATATTAACACAACGACACTGAGAACCCAATCAATGTTCGGCTTTATGCATATACCGCATACCCGTGTCATGCCAACGGTAAATACCAACAAATTGGTCAACAAATCAACCACCGGTGACAATCAGTTGACCGTTACTTTCACCTGTTACCAATAGGTCGATTATAGGTTTACAATGTTCGTGTAGGAGCAAACTAATCGTAGAAAACACTACTAACGACATCTCCTCTTTGCGTTTAGAAACGTCATCCCGGCAAAGAGGATAAAGTAAAGAATATCGCCATTATATCGGATCTGCACATTTCGACGCAATATGAGGTCGGCTCTGAGCCGAATTGCCCGGACCAGCTGTGTTGTACGCAACCGGGCGTCTTGAAGGTGTTCAAAATGACTAATGAAACTGCCGGCCCATTTGGTCACGTTCACAAAGGTGAAGGCTACTCTCGCTGTGACGTACCGTTACGAACGTTTCGTAGCTTAATCAAAGGTCTTAAGGCACAAACGGTGGGTTCAGTTATCGACGCGCAGCAAGATGCATAGAAACTATGTACACTCGCAAACAGTTCTTAAAAAAAGAAAACCCTAACGAACAACGCACACGTCCGCGATGATTCCGCTGGCGTGACGTATGACGCTACTAATGAGTAGGATGGCAACTAACTCAATAATAAGAGAGGATATATATATATATATATATATATATATATATAGATATATGTTTCGTATAATTTCGTCCGTGCCCTTACCCATCTTGTGCTATAAATATCAAGCACGGTACATATACAGCTAAGTGACGCAGCGCTTTCCAACTGTGCGTAGCCAGAGCTATAGTGCGGTGCAAACTGGACTCGATATCAGCAATTTTAGCACCCTGATGTTTTTAACTCTTTTAAGGCAAAGGTATAATCACGCTTTTGATCTCAAAAAGACGGCCTTGCAAACGTTTCGCAATACACAGCGACGCCAAGCCCGGTAAAGGAGATCAATTTTAGCACTAAGCGGATATCCTTACAATTCCTGTAGGTATTTATATAGGATTACCGTCGTTTGCATGGTCGAGGCGCATGGCGCCATTTCTAGACGCGTCGCTTGCGTCACTTAACGCCTTGGGAAAGCAATACTGATTCTGTATGGTACTCCAAAGCTAATAGCATAGGTTTCAGTAGCATTGCAAGTATTTTCTAGTGCGAGGTTCATTCTAATTAATGTTGACTCCTTTACGTGCTGATTTGCAAAATGGGTAAAGAACGGCGAATATCTTTTGGGTGCCCTTTTGTTTTTCTGCGTTTTTTCTCAGGCGCCTGAAACGTTTGCTCGAAGACGGTTTTGTTGGCATAGCTTTGGGCAACATTTCGATTGCACCCTTGCATTAATCCTATTGTCGTGCAACCACGCCAATAAATGTTTTGCACATAGAGCTTTTATAATGTGAAACACTTAGCATTAGATACTGAGCTTCAATCAGAGGCAGTTCTATAGAATTCGTTCAGAATTCGTGAATGACCTGATTCCAGTGGAGAATTTAGGTATGATGATATATATATATATATATATATATATATATATATATATATATATATATATATATCTTTTTTTGTATATATATATATATATATATATATATATCTATAATGTCCGCGTTTGTCAATGGTTGCTTGTTTTTGTGCTGATAAATGAATTCTCTAGATTCATGCGATTTACATCACTGGAGACCTATTGCCCCACACACGCATTAACTATACGGTGAAGCGTGTAGACAAGGAGCTTCGGTCAATACGCGACACGCTTCTCGAATTTGTCGGACATATGGTGGTCGTGCCATCCATTGGAAACTATGACGCCCTTTCTCCATACCAGTAAGTAGCAACATAATCACAAAGCTTACTGACACATATTTCTACAGTTGTTTGTAATCACACATCTCACGTTTGTGGCTTTCAACTTAGGCAAGGTAAGCTAGAATGGACGCGCGTCCAGGCACGCGTTCGTATCTTGCAATTTAGACAACGTGAGTTAGAATGTATTGCAAGTGGCTAACCCATAAATAAATAGTCGGCTGGCCGCCATGATGGACGATTGTGCTTGCTTGCTGCAAGCTGCCACTGTAAAGCAGGCGATCGATTTCCAATTGTCATCTAAGTCAGGACGTGGAAATGTGTTACATAGTAAATGTGTAACCCAGAGACCGGTGCCCGCCGTAACCGCGGGGGCTAGTGGTGTACGGCGCAGCCCGTCAACAGTGTCTCACGGCACGGGTCTGTAGTGGAACATTGTAACTTTGAGCTTCGGGGTAATTCTTAAAACTTCAACAGGGGATTGATCGGACAACGTGCATCGATATGCTGACCGTGTCCGGAGACTTGTTCACCGATACAATGACCGTAAAAAGCTAGCAGTAGTAGCCACACGCCAGAGTGACGTGTGGCTCTATCAAGCCGGACGACATCAAATACTCACTGCTTTGCGCTTCACTGTTGTACGGGACGCGGGCTCCACCGCCGTTAAGAGCATCTCTACTAGCAGGGAGGTCGACATGATGGCGGGGGTGGAGGCGTAGAAGGGGGCGACAAACTGGTTCGACGCCATGCTCAAGGGGACTCTGGGCAAAGCCAATATTGAGGTTCGAGCGCTAAAACGGTCGAAACGAGGTGCACTCGCATCTAGGCTCTTGGTAGTATCGACGCATCCATTCAGGCTGGTTGAAATTGGCATTACTCTGGCCCATCTAGACGACTTACCGAGAGAGTGGCCCGTGCGGACGGGAGAGGCAGCAGAGAAAAAGGTGTCGGCGAACGGGGCGGAGATACTTTTCCTGTGGCTTCGAAGTAATGCCGAAGCAATAGCAGCCCTGGGGGGGGGGCAAGGGGTGCGGAGGAATACGGACTTAACGGGCTAGCGAGTCCTACACTAGTCACGACTAGCTGCTTTCTAAAGCACGTACTTTTGGCTGTCGCACGGTTAACACCAGAACAGTATCCGTAATATCATGCATACGTACCGATGCTTTCAGCATTATTCCCGAAACCTTCCACAAAGACATAGGTGATACGTCCGAACACGCCCGCCGCCCCGTTTAATTCCGTTGTTCAGTGGAAGTAAACCAGCTAATTCTCGAAAATTAAGCGGCCGGTAAAGCGGCAAAAAATGCTGCTATCGCAGTTGCCGTTGACACCAACGAGGACTGCAACGGTATCATGGCTGTAGTCGCCACCGCCAAGGGGCGCAGTATGTACTGGAAACGGTAAAGCCAACGGGCGGACCTTTCACCTTTTTTTTTTTTTTCTGGGAGGTTTTGGGAATGCATGATGCACATGCGCCACTAGCAGCCTGCGTGACTAGTGTGAGACTCGCAAACCCACTAAACCCGGATTCCTCCCCACCCCCCCAGGCTCGGTATTACTTTGGCATTACATCGAAGGGACCTGTCACCTTCTTGTTTGTCAATGGACACGCTACCTGTGAGCGTCGTTGCAGTTCAGCCAGTGCATCTCAGAAGCGATCGATGTGCGCTACCAGGATGGAAAGACGGGTACTGATGCGCAAAGAAGAGCGATAACGGTTCGGCAAATATCAAATCTAATAATTGACTAAGCTAGTAAGGTTTTCGGGCTGACCCTCAGCCAAGATTTAAGCCGTCCACGGGACTGCTTTTCGCACTGCTTCAAAGACGGACCCCCATAAATACAAATGTGCAACGGGAGGGCTCGAACCCGCGCACCTATGTGTCTCCTCCGGCCGCGAGGCGCAGACTAATGCAGCACGCCACCGGCTCAACTAAGCTGGAGAACATATCTCGTTTAAATGTAGGACGTTGAGGGTCTGCTCGCCGTCCTAACTACAACTGGAATGAAAGCAAAATCGGATTTCGGGAAATGTATGCAAGACGAGAACGAAAGAACACAAATCACCTGAGTAGCGGCGTCTGCTTGATCGTACAGAACAAAGTTCTCATCATTCTGCGTTGAAGAGAAAATATATACGAATATAAATATCGCTAGAAGGAATCCAGGGCTATTTCTCGGATCTCGGTCTACGCAGAGTCTTAGTCCTATGCATACTGAGCTTTCACTAACGATAAAGTAGAGTGCTACGAAGACTCCTTTTGATCCAGGTAAGGTTACGCCAGTGCTTTATGAGCTAGCGAAGAGGGGAAAAGCGCTGGTCTCAATGTTCGCTTCTACGAGCACTGGGTTAAGGCTGGCCCACCGCTATATATATATATCTATATTTTTTTTATGGGACCTCTTCTCCGGACGGCAAATTTATTTTAGTTCAATAATTCCTCATTGAGCTTGAAATTTGCATTATTACCTAAATTCAAACAGTTATAACTATTCAGGTAATATTGCAGAAAAGGCTATCGCCCGTGTCTGATATATATATATATATATATATATATACTTTAACGTTTTTGGTCTAGCTACGTTCTTGGTTTCGTTGTAGCTATTTAGGATTTCTAAGCGTTTCTTTAATAAAAATGAGCTGATGATTTTCACTAGTAGTTTTGTGCTGCTAGCGGTGATTTGTCAAGACGCCTGATTTCAACAAGCGAAAAACAAAGATAAGAAAAATCCGTCGTAGTGGGCGTCTGGCCCGCACGTCTTTCTCGATTGGTTTTATCGACGGACTCAAACTTGATTGCGCGAATATGTACATGTACATTAGTCTGCGTATTTACCTTGTTCGTGGAAATGTAGAACACCAGTCGATTATCTTAGAATGCGGCCGTATGCCTCTTTATGCTGCAGCTTTTACCGATTATAGGCTTTAGATTAGGAAGGCTATAGAGCAAAGTAAAGTAAACGAATCTTATGCATCTAGAACAGGCAGGTTTTCATAATTTTTTTGTAAGAGCAGGTTTTCACGACCCATCATCAGCCTACCTGTGCAGATTCTGAAGCATACCGTGTGAAAGCTACTACGCTGCGCAACACATATTGTCATTGGCGCCACTGGTTAGGGCGTAGCCATTGGCTGGTCATTATATATACTTTCTAAGGTGCAATATATATTACATATGAATACAGTAAAAAGTAGCTGTACAATTACGACGGCATAGACATTGTGTCACAATGATTGATTTGCGTCCAAGAGTGCTACTCTAACTCTAGCTCGTTGTTAAATCTCTACCATTTGAAGATTTTTCACTTGGGGCAGGGAGAATATTGGCAATATAACTACCATTTACGACGTACTCTGGAACTCGTGGGCATCTGCATGGCTACCCGAGGAATGTGAAGAGTCATATAAAAGGTATGCTCTAGTATCTTACAGTGGTTAGTTCATTGGACGTGTCTCTTCTAGCGTTATATAGGCCGGTAAAGCGGCTTTTTTGTGTTTTAATTTATTCAAGTAATGAGACTCGTGCGGAGACTTTCATTATCGATACGAAACTATAGCATAATTTTTCCTTAGTTTCTTGCTAAGCAAGCATATATATATATATATATATATATATATATATATCATAGTCGGGTCTGACCGAATAAAGTAAAAAAACAAATTGGATGTTTTATAGACTAATCCTATTTTCACATAGACGAAAAACCAAACAACCTAGACTATAAATGGATAGCTCGTAATATCCTGTACGAGGGCGTATCAACAAGTTCAAATACTTTAAATTTAAAAAAATTAACCTTCACTCCAAGGTTTTTCGGTTTGTTCTGCCCAAAAGGGCCGTTCATCAGCTATTCACAGGCAACATTTCGCAGGTCTATTGTTTGGTTTAAAGACGTGAAGAAGAAGACGAGGTTCGGCATTTTTTTTTGCTGGAAATGAGAATGAACGAACATGGAACCTGCATAAGGATCTGTGTAAAAACCAAATCATATGTTCTAAAGTAGTGGCAATGTTACGAACTGCTTATAAATATCAAGAATTATCCCGAAACACTGTGATACCGTCATTTTGCGACGCACGTGAAGAGACCGGTGATGACCCCATTCTGAACGGCCGTCGACGTAAGTTAGAGAAATAAGCGTTGAAAAGTTTGTGGTATCGTACTCAACAATTGCCGAAGTACTACTATATCAGGGAGATGGCTAAGGAATTGGAAATATCTTATGGGTAAATATATCAGGGTATATTTTAAGGGTCCGAAACTGGTTGGCCGAATAAGGGTATATTTTAAGGGTCCGAAAACTGATTCAGTCAGCAAATGAACACCCGTCGAGAAATGTCCGAATTAAACTTTCAGACGGGAGCAAACAAACCGACTGGAACACTTTAGAGAGTGATTACATAGGACTAGTCATGGATATATGGTCAAGAAATCAAGACCAAAACCCAATCATTCCAGTGGTACTTCCAAAGAGAAAGTCAATCGCAAACATTCTGACAGAGCAGATCCAACACCGTTGTTACAAGCGTAACGGCAAAAAACGGTTTAAAAAGAGCAAAAACAGTTGGATAAGCTGCATTCGAAACAATCAAGGTTTGATATAGGCACTAGGAGAATCCTGACAAGAGTTTGGTCGACTTTAAGGAAAATTGATTGTAGTGAGTATTAAAACCAATTCACAGCCAGGTGCTGGAGGGTCAAAGCTCAGGCAACAAAAGCAGCATATGAGTATACATAGATGCCATCACGGATGCCGTCTCTTACCCAGGCTTAGCCTTGCTTAAGGGCAAGCCCGGGCCTAGCCCTGTTATGCTGTGCTACTTTCGCATCACAGATGCTCAAAGACTATTCGTTTTTTTCTGGAGTTTAAACGAGAATTCTGCCATAAGTGATTCTGGCCTTCAACCGTCGACCACCTGCTTCAATGCTCTAAGACTACAGCCCGCACGCGTTGGTGCTGGGTTCGACCGGTCCGGGATCTGCTTTAACCGTTTCAAGGCCTCCCTCAGGATTGTCGAAACTATGGCAAGGGGAGCATCTAGCTATCTACAGTTTTTTAAAGTTAAATACTCCCACATACTAGCTGCAAGTAGGGAATTAAAAAGGTCTCACTTTCTATCTCGAGAAAAATAGGACTCGACCCCAGCGAGTGTGTGTTAGCCCACTGAGACTCAGACCCACTAAAAGCACCTCCCCACTAGGCTTCATTATTTGATGATTGAGATCTTTATAAAGCAGTATTATCGGCGATGAGGAGAAGTGGCGACTCACCTCGGATCATTTTGCCGGGGTCACGTGTTCTCTTAACGTCTGACGTGCTTTGTCCCAACGCCTGCGAACCCGTAGCATTTAAAGTCACGCCATCTGCTAGTTTAGCAAGCGGATATCAAGTTCTCCTAGGTCTTGTCAAAGTTTTTTTATTCTACAGTAGATCTGTTGTAATAGCTGCGCCTAGCTTTCGTCCAGTCACGTCGCATATATAGTCTACAAATCCCTTAAGGGTTCCTCTTGGGAGTCTGGGATATTTGCTCCCCTTGCGTCAGCCTTATTAGTCTATATGTCCCTGAGTTTCGCAATTGCTGTGACTCTAGCCTGTTCCTAAATAATAAGTGTGAGTCGGGTTTTCTTGCAGACAGTCAACACGCCTTGCCAAGAAATGTTTTCTAATTTGAAAGTGGAAACTCTGAAGCTTTTGAGCGATTATTAAACCGGGATCGTCGATCCATCTCCTCGTAGATTCTGTGTGTTTTTACGGTGAAGTTTCAATTTTTCTGCAGTTTTTGCCTGTACTGTGATAGTCAGATCATTCCCATACGCAAAAAAATGTACCCGTTGTGCAAAGCTATCCTGCTGGATGACGGGGTCATACGCTATGTTCCAGAGCATGCTTCTCCCACTTTTGGTCATTGGTCCTTCCACTTCACCGCTGAAAACACTTCGATTATCCAGGTATGGTGACATGACTAGATGAGGTCATTTGGGACCTAACGTGTCCAGTGTTGCCCTCCACGGGGGGTTGTTAAAGGCTTTCCTAGCACCTAGAAGGCTTCCAAGAATAGTTTTCTAAATATAGGAATGCGGTATGTAAATAGTCAGTTTTCAAATCCTCTGCTTTTTAGGGGATGAAGACAATCTCAGCCCGTTTCCAGTTTGCCGGTATTGTTTTCCTTTTAGTCGCTGTGGTAGACACATATGCACCAGATTTGGATAATCGTAAAATATTGATTAATTGAATTCAAGATTCAAGATTCAAAACGTGGTTTATTATAGGAACTGCTTAATACAATGCTTTAGTTCTCATTAAAAAATATGTAGGTAATAATTAAAAAAATAGACGTTAAATGGTTAACTCTCAGTCATAAACAGCCACAAAATAAGTCAATCATGGAGTATCATAAATCATAAACACAACACAAAATAACATGTGTGCCTCAACTATGTCGAAATGTATTGGTGAGTAGCCATTTCTGGACCATCTGTGTAAAACAATGCAGGGAAGTGTTACGACGAATATTCTGTGGTATACTAGTCCATATAACGGGCAAACGAGACACAAGGGCTTGCTGACTAGACTTTTTCGTGACTAATGGCCCTACATATATTGTGGCACGTCTCGAGGTCCTACGGAACAAGGGAGCAAGGGGAAAGGAAACATCACAGGGAATAATATTCCGAGTGATTTTAAAGCCCAGCGTGGCAACCTTCAGCAAGTAGAACAGGTCGACCGGTTGAAGGTTGTGGACCACATAAAGATCACTGACGGAGTCTCTGCGTCGCCTCTCTGATAGAAATAATTTCTTGTCGAGGTGCATTTTTAGTTGAGGAGCTCGGAATGCAATAATGTTCGTCTTGCTGGCATTAACAACAAGGCCAAATTTATTGAAGATCGAAATTACTGTTTCCACTTGAGATAAGAGATGAGGCAACTCCGAACACATTTCGGAGGCATTGAGCCGAAAAAGCAACGTCGTATCATCAGCAAAAGCGATCGGCTTGCCTAAGTTTTCCCTCTGGATGGTTAATAGGATGAAATTAATGAGAATTAAGAACAATAAAGGTCCGAGAACAGAACCCTGGGGGGTACCGATGTCTACGGATCTCCAGGAGGATTCGACCGACCCAACTCTCACCGCCTGCATTCTTGAGGTTAGGTACGAACGGAACCAACCAACTGCACTCACTGAACACCCCAACACCTGAAGCATTTGTAGGAGATATGAGTGATTGAGGCAATTGAAGGCCGCGGCAACGTCTAGAAAGACTCCGAGACATAATTTATCCGAGACATAAACTCGATTCTACGGCATCCACAATAGACTGCCATAAGTGGGCGAGGGCCAACTCCGTAGATCGACCACGTCGGAAACCAAACTGATATGACGACAGAAATTTAATGGACTCTAAATGATGCTCAAACCTTCTCAAAGCCAGTTTTTCTAATATTTTAGACACAAAATCTACCAGACTTATGGGACGGTAGCTGGCGGGTAGTGTTTTGTCGCCCTTTCTTTTGTAAAGCGGAGTTACAAACGAGGCCTTTAAACGTGCGGGGAAGTTCCCTGAGGAGAAGGAGAGATTCGCATTTTTTGTTAGGGGACTAGCAATAGAGAGCGCCGCTAATTTTAAGTTTTCCGGGTACCCCCATAGCTCCACAGCTCCAGCTTGCCTTTTGTTTGGTTAGGAGGAGAATTATCATTTGTTTGACATGCACAGCTAATTACGCATGTCGCCCATTTATACTAGGAACGCCTAGAGTGGCAGCATGTATTGTTTTAAATGGCAGGGGAGGAATCCTGGTGTGCCTTGCCGTAGCCTTGAGTATTTCCGCCATTGGTACTTCTGGAGGCCCGTGTCTCTCTCTCTCTCCTGTGAGAGCCTTCGTATGCTGTTTGCCTCCTTGTTGAAGCGAACGTGTTGTGAGAAGAGTTTGCTTAGAGCCTGGTCGATTCGTTTCCTATTCGTTACCTCTCTCAACTACTTTCTACGGTTTTTTGACGCCACGCCTTTGTTCGCTACAGTCAGACCTTTTCTAAGCAATGGTCTTGTTCCACTAATATTTTGGCTGGAGGTTCGCCCGCTTTGGGTGTGCGACGGTGTGCTCAATGTGCAGGGCATCCGTAATCTACCGGTATCTAAGATGACGCCTAGAAGAGAACAGCTGACAGCAACCACAAACAGTTTTATTTCATTTTGTAGTTACAGTGGAATATGAATATCTAACTACCCTTGGACTTGTGAGGGGTGCTACCAATCGAGCTTATCCTCGAGGCAGCCCCTCATTGTGTCCATAATTGCTGCCGCATTGCCGCGCTGAACCGCCAGAGATAGCCGCTGGAGTAGAAAGTCGAAAGCTCTTTTGTCTCCCGTCGTGAGTTCAATTCGTTTGCCAATCTTCTGTAAAAGTGACCATGCCTCAGGGCCGGGTCCCCCTAGTGTCTCCAATACTAGTGGCACAAAAATGAACTCGTGCTGACAGCAACTGTAGTCAAATCAGTGAGTAGGTGGTGGGATTTATAAAACATAGTTCTACCACGAAAACTGAACACAGCTCTTAGAGCGTTCGGAATAAAATTCCTAGCCCTTAGTGTACTGAACACAACTTACAGCTGCAGCGAAGCTTTCATTCTGCTGGACTGGCCTGGTAGGCTTGCAGCTGTCTTAGCGCACTCTAGCTGCACCCGCAGCAGCTGTGTTCTACCTGTGTTATGCGGTATGGCCCAAATTATTGAAGAAAGGTTCCTGGTTTGAATACCAGGTAAACAAAAATGCGTATCACTTTTCAGGTGCGTTTTCTCTTTAGCATTTTTGTGCTACTAAATATAAGTAACAATAATAGCGGCTGCAGTGATTTGATGTTACATTTTCCACAAATTTGGTAGTAACTATGCCATGTTATGACAGCATCAGATTTGTTTACAGAGCCTCTTTCCAGTTTCCGTGCAGAACGCTCCTCTGTATGGTTCTGCTTTGCAGATGGTATTCAGTCTGATATGAGGTCCTTCGTAAAGGTTCGCTCTCGACACAGTGCTAATGCTGGTGTTGCCGATGCGTTTTTAGGTAGTCCAGCACACGCTACAGTTCTTAACTCAGTTGATGTTGTTGTTGAGATTTGTCAGTGTAAGGTGAAGCAATATTACTGCTGTTAGGCCTCCGCTAGGCTCTAAGGCAGTGTGCTGCTACTGCCCTCGCTGCCCGTTGTCCGACATAGTCGTTTCCCATCTGATTTCAGGTACGGATACTTCAGCTATACTGTGGAGAGATACTTACGAGTGATTTCGCTGAATACCATGCATTGTTCGAGATACAACCTGTGGTCAGTTATCAACCCAGAGGTAAGCCGGTACGTCTCTAGACATTTTCAACTGTAACTGCGCCAAATAGTATTTTCTCGCACCTTGGGAGTATTTTGTTGTACCGTCAACCATCATTTATTTAGGGCGTGCGTGCACAGTCGAGTGAGAATATACTACGTGCCGTCAGGGCAGTTCTGACAGAACCTCGGACGCTGCTCGCAATCGAACCTACTGAAATAAATGCTACAACGCTTCTAACGTGCATGACTAAGAATGAACAGAGCTATTTAGGCGCGTATATAGCAACGGCCAGATGTACTGCGCGCAATCGTTGTGAAACCTATAGTGTCTTTCTCTCCTAGGAGGTCGGAATCGTCGTAAGGTTCATCGGCAATGGACCGACGATCCAACAACTGCTAGTTTAGCGTATAGTTTAGGCAGCTAAATATATTTTGAACTAATTATGTCTTTCATTTTTCACCAAGGAATCAATATATTATAATAGGCTTCTGTGGACCTTATTAATGAGTTGAGCGAAATAATGGTATGCCTAAACATAGAGCCCGGTTTTGCCTATTGCACACAACATAGTCCTTCAGTGCATATTTATTATTATCTGTCTTCTAGGGGATAGTATCATTTAAGAATTGTTGAGGTAATAAAATATGTTCTATCTCTTACATGTAATCCCATTTTGTCCTATCGAAGCCTTTATTTTATAGGAATAACAGGCTACAGCATTGTAAAGCACCTTTAAGTTATTTCGTTCACTTGCAATATAAACGTGAACCTCTGTGTTACAACATACGAATAAGGGCCAACGGTTAGTTTCGTTCTAAAACTAGCTATGGTTTTAGCCTCTTTCCGTGAACTTTTTAACTGTAACGATGTTCTGCTTTGTCGGGCTCTCTGTAGGCAGACTATTGATTGGCTACGCAACTCGATTGTAGTAACCGGTCTTTTTTAGCACATTAGATATAGCACAATGCTTTACGGAGTGGCGGAGAGACCGCGTTAATGCTCACCCACTTTCAGCCTAAGTTGCTTGTATTGTCGTCATGCTTGATTTGCTAAGGGTGCGTATCAACAATTGGACTGGATAGCGAGCACTATTGAGGATGCGTACAACAGCTCTCAGTACGTTCACATAATTGGCCACATTGCTCCGGGCTCACCGGAATGCCACGAGTGGTGGTCTAAGGGCTACCAGCGAATCGTTTACAGGTACAATTAAAACTCTTGTCTCGATACGAGCTATGCGAGCCCATGAATATCACTTGATTTATTGCCACTCCAGATTGGGTAAAATGTACAATATTATTATGATAAATATCACACACAGCCTCGTATTGATATGAAGAATTACAAATCGCTCAGTGCCAGCCTTGTTAGCGAGGTGATTGCATTGCACTCACTACCATGATATCTTACGCATATACCATAACAATATCTACAAATACATGTGTCACAGGGTTCATGGCAAGCGTCTTTCTGGCCGTATAAACTCGCTGTATGCGGGAGTGTCTGGAAGAGCAAACTTTTTCTGATCTGTTTCACGAATAGTGGAGCATCGCACAGCATATACGTAAGACGGTTATACTCGTATGCTGACGTATGTAAACCTAGTACCCGTTTAAAAAAAGCTGGTTTCACTCGATCGAGTGCACCAAGTTGAACCGAGCTTAGCTTTGCCCACACAAGCTGGATCCCGTATGATGCGATTGGCGCTATTTTCATATTGAAGAGAGCTTGCGCTGTCTTAATCGAGAGCATCTGGGGCTTCTTAAGGGCTGTCGCCGCGATCAAGGCTTTTCGAGACATCTCCTCTATGTGTGAGGTCTTGCCTGAGGGGGGTCACTGTGATACCGAGATATGTAAACTTATTTACATAGTTCAGGTCCTGTCTATTTAACCTAAGTGTATCGGCCAGGGCCAGCCTGCCCACGTACCTGAACTACATCTGTCTTCTGCATATTTATTTCAGTGCCTACTATGTTTACATACGCCGATAAAGTAGCGAGCGCCTGTTGCAGATGGTATCTGCTGCTACTAAAGAGTACTACTAGACCGTCGGCAT
The DNA here is from genome assembly GCA_003439945.1 of Dermanyssus gallinae. Lineage (NCBI taxonomy): Eukaryota > Metazoa > Arthropoda > Arachnida > Mesostigmata > Dermanyssidae > Dermanyssus > Dermanyssus gallinae. The sequence continues at coordinate 1,096,625 of QVRM01003125.1, read as the reverse complement.
ACATAATTATCTTGACAGCTGGGTGTCTGCATACGTACTGGTAATTCGGCTACCAGTATCAAAAAAAGCAAAGGGCTGAGATTATCGCCCTGGGCAAATCGTCCTGTCGTTTGTTCTATGCTTGGGTGCTCCGCTATACCGTCGTCCAAGATGATCTGATTAGACTGTAGCACGTCCTTTATCAGTGTCAACATTCGTATTGGGACCCCGAATTCGGCGAGTTGAAGCAGGACTCGAGTTCTTGAACCTGAATCAAAAGCGGCTCGGAAATCCACATTTACGCTGTATAAAAACTGTTCCTTTCGTGCCAGGGTTTGCTCGATATCTGCAACAAGGATTGCACATGCAGTTATAGTTGAGCTCTGCGCACGAAAGCCATGGTGTTTGTCGGGTAATGCCCTTTTGTACTCGACTAACGACGTTAGACGGGCGGCAAGGAGGCTTGCAAGCAGTTTGTAAGCGCAACTTTTCTTGGCGATGCCCCGCCAAGAAGAGGGTTCGGTCCGCGGCCCCTTGCCCTTTGGAATAAGTGCCATAACGCACTGTCTGCGGGTAGTCGGCCGTTGTAAATGCACCTATTGAAAAGCGCGGTCCAGTGTGCGGTCATGGTGAATGCCTGCTGCAAATGTTCATTACAGATGCCATATGGCCCGGGTGCTTTGTTTCTCGGAAGTCAACGCAGTGCCTCCGCCACTTCTTGGACGGTGAAGTATTCGTCCAGTTGGTTTTTCTATTCTAGATCCTCTTCTGACCAGACAGATATGAGAGTGCGCACTGTCCTTGGTACTGTTTCATGTGAGCTGAGGATCGATTTAAAATGGCCATAGAGTAGATCACTTTCAATTGGACATGCAGATCTCTCTTGTGAAGCGCTACGGAGCCACAAGTATGGATTTTGTTCGGCCTTCTGGAGAATTCGGATCTCCAGTTGTTGCTCGTGTTGTCTTTTAGCATTCCACAGAGTTCGTCGGTAGATGAATCTCGTCGCTGCGAAAAGGAGTCTCAATTCCGGCCTTATGCGCCCCAGCACCTTTGTTTGGTAGTGAATGGCCTTCGCCTGGTTACACTCCGGAGACCACCATCTCCTTTCTCTTCAGCCCATGAATATGCCATCCTATATTTGCTCTATACTAAATAACCTGTTCTTAGGCTATTAGCTAGTGTTCGCGCGCACATGTCAAGTTGGCACACAAATTCAAAAAGTAATAACGTATACCTGGCTTATCTGGCACATATAGTTGTATGAATTAGTGACTAGTATATGGGTACATTGTTTTATAGGCGGCCAAAGGCGGCCATATTCTTTATCGTCATATGTTATCTCATGGAGAAAAAAAATCATTGTTGTACCGCGCACTTCACGACGGCACGGTTCGGTTTATTAACGCTATTTTCTAGCTAGCATATTCCTCCTGAGTAATGACGGTGATTTTATGGACATTTCGAGTTGCAACCTACGTGTACCATATTTGTAGAAAGTACAATAGATCACTATGAAATCATATTTTCTGGAAGCTTAGTAAGTCACGTCGGTGAGAAAGTGGAGTGCCCGTTTCTGTGACGAACAGGAAAGCTTGAACAATGGCCCGAAACGAGGCCGGGCAAACACTGCGAACACCGGCGAACCCATTGACACAATGAACGGCTCGGTAGGCAGTGATCGGCATATCGCAATGAGAATGTTGGCACTGATGCTGGGGGCCAGAGTTGAAACAGTATTGGACAATTAAGGACACGGACATGTTAGGCTTTTAAAAGGCATGTGCGCAGTGAGTTCCAAGGAAGCTTAGCAAACCGCAAAAGGTATTTTACGATCATAAAAGGAGAACCGCGTTCGGGGCTGCCACTGCCATACCTGTTTCGCTGCCATAAAGACTCCGCCCTTCTAGAGCGGATTGTCACTGGCAACGCGAATTATTTCCATTACGTCGAGCCAGAGACAGCGCTGCATGCATTGAAAGCATGCGTCCTCCTACTCCTTGTAGAAAAATGGAAGCTGTCGCCGTATTTTCCTTTTAGTTCGAACAAAAATCATTAACAATGTGACGTGTGCTGTGAAGCAATCCATAGCCTACAAAACTCCCTTAAAAGCAAAAGGTTTGGGCCGTTCAAGCAGAAAGTGATTCTGCTTACTGAGAACGCACTCCCACATGCTTTCAGAATCACACAAGGTGTACTGATCAAAATCAAGTGGGAGCAGTTTGATCATCCACCTTACACCCGGGATATGTGTCGTGCGGTCTCCGTAATTGGGCCCGCAAAACAACCTCTCAAAAAAGACGCTTCGTTTTCTCAGACGAGAGAGAAGTGAAAGGCACAGTGGAGGGCTGACTCTTATTACAGCCGCAGGAGTTCTTATAAAAGTGGGATGGCTGTGTTCAGGCTTCTGTTGATTACATTTAGACAAAAAAAACTTTAATTATGCCCACAGTGTCGTTTCATACATTTTTATTTAAACATTTCTTATAAATGCAAGTACCTTTGACAAAATTAAGATCAGTTGAACGCTTATTTTTTTGGGGGTACGATACACCCATACGCATTATATTGACCTGACAAGCATCGTATTGGTACTACTAAGTCAGAACGTGAAATTGCTATTTTGAGTGCAACAAGCGAACCTAGTAGATAACTTCTTTGGCGTTAGACTATACTTTCTAAAGAGCCAGCGCACCGTTTACTCGAAGTCGTAAAAAATATATTTGCTTGGCATGTGTCCAATACGAGAAATGTTTTCAACCTGTTTTCCTCTCAAACATGTTTTAAATAATTTCATTTATCTACCGTTTTGTAGACAAAACAACCTACTTTGTGCAAATAAAGTCGTTTTCTATTCTCTTCTAAAATAACATATTGCAGATATCGAGAAATAATTGCAGGCCAGTTTTTTGGGCGTAGCCACCGAGACTTGTTCACAGTTGATACGGCACCCCTTGAAGCCGACGTAGATTCTATACCGACAGGAGTACAGTTTATTGGGCCGTCGGTCAGCACCTACATGTCCGGATACCCGTCGTACAAGGTCATCCATATTGGATTTCAAGCGGTGAGTTCCGATATCCCGACGACTCTTATGAGAGACCGGAAAGTGGGGGGGGTTTTATCGTAAGGGTTGCCATGAGAGAGAACAGTTGTTCTAGGAGCAATGAAACTGGAAACCGTTTTCATTGTCATATGTTGATAACTAATTAAACTCGAATACTTAAGACATAATCTCTTACGTCTCTAGTACGTGGCTTGCCCACCACAAAGCGCTTGTAAAGTGTGGGCGAACTCAAGACGACTGTCCTCAGTCGGATTGCATCAGAATGATGCCGCCTTTTGGTTTGCTCCTATGGTTTGCTTACGTACTCAGATAACGCTCATTAAAATTGTCTGAGAGACTTTTCTAGTAGTCTAAGGGTCTGAGCCTACAAAATTGTGCAAAACACTGATCCGGGACTATAATGACGCCTACAGACAAGTAGTGATCAGGCTATCGAAAATCGACCTCTTTGTAGCGGGTTGGTTTAATAAGTGCCAGCAGACACTGCAGCATTACCAAAGAATACGTGGCATCTGCGTAAGAAACATCTCCGAGCACCGCCAGACTTGCCAGATCTATCGCAGGCAAGACTGCCTGCGGAACTTCTTACAATGCCTTTAACCGAAGAAAGTTTTGCCGCTTGTGTTAATGTCATTTAGCCTCGCTATTTGCAAGGCCTGCTGTCTCTTTCAATAGGGACGGCCGCAGGTGGATTGGCGTATGCTTTGGTCCGTGTTGTGGATATTCCGAGATTCTTTTTGCGGGCGGGGGGAGGGTTGTGCTAATTCTGCTGTTTTTTTTGCACACTGCGATCAATTGCGTGATCATCGGTTTTTCAGGGGCGTGTTACAAATTATGGTTACCGGGGCAATAAGATTCTTATGACAGCTGATTAAATTGACAGAACTTTCGTTAGGTTACTCGGGGGGCTTAGAATTAGCCGTGTCGCGGTATTTCGTCAAATCGCGGTTGCAGCCCACATTTCTACCTGAACTGGAATTTAATATTGCATTTAAGAGCTAAAAAGGCACTTTGTACTCGTACACCAATGTTGGTAGGGTTCTGCTTGTCATTACCAGGTTATTTTGGCTAACCGTAGCGCTTCGAATCTCTAATTGCACTACTGAACGAGGCCATGATTTATTGTTCGCTTGGCATGTATACCTAAATACACATGTCACCCCTTTATATCAGGGGCAATTATGTCAGATATAGGGTCCAGCAGAGTAGCATCTAGAATCCGCTTTTTTTGCTGGCGCCTACAAAAAAAACAAAATATTCCTCCTGCTTAACACTTAGTATCCTCATAATGGCGTGGCTGGGGAGGGTTAAAGAGGTTTCGGGTTTAAAATACATTTGCGTACGACTTAGAGAAAGCGTAACAGGAGTTTGTAAGCCTCCTAGCATGCCAACGCTCAGACAATGTGGGACTTAGCCACCTAACGGCAAGTCTTGGCGCCTGACAAGAGTCGAGCCAAAGGATTAGGGCAATACCCACTAAAACCCTACATATATTGATGGCAGTGCCTACATATATGTATCCTCCTTAAGATGGCCCTTCGACCTGCGGGATCCTTAACGAAGAAGACTAACTACACAAAGGCGGCGGGGAAGTCTTCGAAGTTGTAAATCATTAGGTCCTGCTTGTCTTCCTGCTTCTTCTTTTGCTTTCATGATACGTTGAATGGGCTTTGCAGCCGCGCCCCAGTTTTTGACCGACGTGAGCATGTACGTAACTAGCTCTCCCAGCGTGTCTTTTTTGGGCATACCTCGTCAAGTATTGGTCTATGGGGCGCATCGAAAGACCGTATATTCCGGAGAGTCCTCCTCGTCGCAGTAAAAAGCACCGCGTTGTATCAGCCTTCCCTATCCGATTGGCTGGGGAGAGATCACCTTGGGCTTTGGTGGACACGGCAGGCTTTTGCTGGCTATGCCGTGTGCGTACTGGACCTATGTTAGCTTATTGCTCCTGAAAAAACGTCTGTTTGGTAGCAGTAAAGTGCCCCAACATCGGAGCAATTCTGATTAACCAGATTCATATTTAATACGTTTTAAAGTATCATTTTATTTAAGCAGAAATCAATCCGAGGTATGACAAGTTATTTTAAAAACCAAGCGTGTTAGGAACTCATGTTTCTCCCTTGCTGCAAATTAAAAAGGTGCATCTAGATGACAATAAATCTAGTTACTATGCATCCGGGTTGGCCGTAATTGGCCTTCATCATACAATTTTGTGGATCTAAATGTTAACATGAGCCGAGAGATGAACGGTGCGACTTTTTTTGTAAAATCAACTGCAATTGAGCATGTTGATGACAAATTTGGTGAAGCTTTTTAGCGTGAAGCCCCGTCCTAATGAATTTACCTAAATGCCTAATGCGATTGCACTCACTTATACATCTGATGTATCCGTCTAGAATGAAACTATCTAAGGGGAGAGTCATAACAACTGGAATTAGATTACTATGTTAGCCAACCTCAGAAGTTAAATTAGTTGTTTGTAATGCAGGTATGCATCATCTCAGACACGGCAGCTCTCAAAACAACGCAACTCTTGATGAACAACGCTTATAGATTTAGCAATGACATGTTACATTCGTATGCGACACGGTTAAAACTGCTAGTCAGAAATAGTCAGTACAATAAAGACTGCTTACGTCAGTGGGTGGTGCGTTCAGCGTTCCGTCGTATAGGTTTCTCTTAGAGACACATCGATTTTTGTTTTCGTTACCTAGCTTTGCATTCGTTGCTGTTGAATGTCCTATCGTCTGTCTGTTTCCGCAGGAAGTGTACGATATGTACACGTACATGCTCAATCTCACAAAAATAGACAGCCATTTCTTGGAGATGGCCAAACACGTGCAAGGTTCTGTGCTGAAGAAACTAGTCGAAGAGACGGACGCTGCTGACGGCTGGACGGACATCAAATGGGAACAGATGTACGATACTCGCGTTAAGTATCGGCTTGCAGAATTATCCGCGCACAGCATGAGAATGCTCATCGACCAGATGGCTTACATCGATGCAGACCTGGAATTCTTCTACAGGTACACTTTTCCGTAACGTATTAGAGGAGGCGCAAAACACTGGTGGTCGATGGGCGCTTAGTAGCTTTACGGATAGATTTACGATTTTTCCCTAGCATGCATGTTTAAAGGTCCATGTCCCTCCCCCCCTCGTCTTATATGAGGGGCGCACACAGCAAGCTGCCAGACGCATCGGCGGTCTCTGCACTTTCTCGCCCGGTGGGACGGTCGCTGCAGTGTTCAAATAGTATATATATATTGGTGACTGTATTGTAATTATGTATCATCATCTTGAAATGCATGCAAGTTATTGCGAAATCAACAATATGTATGTATGTGTAAGGGGCGCGTAGTCCGGCATGAGCGGATAACTTAAGATGGCTGATAGGGTTTTTCCAATAGTCTTAGTGGAAGCATGCCCGCCGCGTGTCAGCAGAATTAATTATTATTTACCATCAATGAGGATTGCCTTAAAAAAACTTAAAACTTAAAAAAATCCGGGACCGGGTTGATGACAACTGTGACTAACGGTAATCATTGAGCCTCCAGCAGAGCCCTTAGGTCATGCGGTCGTTCGTGCATCCTTAAACCCCCGGGCCTCTGTGAGGAAGACGGCAGGCGTGGGATGGCACTTACACCATTCGAGCGAGGCAAAATGCTGGTTTGGGATGCAACCGTTACCGACTCCCTAGCACCTTCTATGGACGGTGGCGGCGCATCCAAAGCTGGTTATGCAGCCCACCTTGCGGAGACTAACAAGCTAAGAAAATACTTATCAATTGGGTATCCCCACGAATTCTGGCCTCTCGCGTTTAAGACCTTGGGTGCTCCTGGTGTTCGGACCAGACAGCTAATTCGCAAAGTCGGCACTATGTTAAATATGTCAACCGGTGATAACAGATCGTCGTCCTTTTTAAACAACATCTGGATCTTGATATACAACGTGGAAACGCAGCCTCCGTTCGGGGCACTTTTCTGAAGTGGTCTCGGCCTAGCCTAGACGAAGCGGACACGTGATTGCCACAATGCACACCCGCTAGGCCCATTGGCATAGCTAATCTTCCATAATATGTGCCCCACATGTATATTGTAATATACAATAAATAAATTTCTACTCGTATGTTAATGATATATATATATATATATATAAGCCTACAGAGCCGAAGAGACTCACCGCTGCAAGAATACATGTAGGTGCTTAGTTATCTATTATAAGGGTTTGCAATCTGTGTTTCTTACTTAAATAACTATTTGTATATTACTGTTATTACTAATATTTATTAGGATATTCATAATTTCAATTATAATTGTTCTGTATGAACGCGTGTACGAATGCAGCGTTACCCAACGACAGAGACAACGGCACTGAATGTCTTAGAAACTCGCTCTCCCCTCGACCTTCTGTGGTCGCATGCGCATGCGCTTAGGTAAATTTCTAAAGAACAGCCAGTGCTCTTACTGGAACTCCCAATGTCTGTCAATGGCACAAAAACGTTTAGAATTATTGTATGAATTAAAGAATAATGATATAAAATGCTCTACACATTTGTATGGATGTCAGGATACTTGTAAAATGTAGTTAAATTTTTGAGCTCCAAAGCTGTACCCTCAAACCCAGTGCTGCTTGTGGGCGCATGTTAATCGGCCGTGGTCTTTTTCACGTTCTTTCAGCTGATGGTATCAGTGAAATTTTGCATGGTTCTAAAGAAGCACCTAAGACCTCTTAGTTATTTGTGGTTTTAGGTGTTAAAACAGAAAGTGTGTCCAGATATTTTGTATGGCTTTTTCTCAATCATGTATTCCCGTTCATGCATTGAGTCCCACATCCCTATTTAAGTGTCGAACAGGCATTAAGTCTGCTGCAACCACACCGCATCTGACTGACTAGATCCACCCATAGCCTTGTCTTCTATACGCTAAATTAAGCCTGCAACTAATATATCATTAAATCATTTTGCTAAACTACTGCCATCGATCTCTGTCAGTTCTGTGTCTCACGTCAAAGGTAAAACATATATATTTAAACTTTTCTATAGGCTTGTTAGAGGCAGAGAGAGAGGCGTAAAGTTTTTTTCGTAAAGCTCTCGTTAAAGCTTACGTTTTTTATGTTGTCGCTTAAGTTCTGTTTCAGCAAAAGAGAAACAAAACAATGCAAATAGCAACAATACAAATCTCGCAAAGGTTACGAGGATAGTAAGTTTGTCATAGATTTATTACGAAAGTCGAGCCTGGTGGGGTGAACGATTCGCGTGCACTTCGTGACCGGAGGAGACACATAGGTGCACGAGTTCGAGCCCCACCGTTGCACATTTGTATTTATGGGGTTTGTCTCACGAAGCAATGCGAAAGCAAACCCATGGACGTTAAATATTGGCTGAGGATCAGCCTGAAAAAAAGAAAGATATATTAAGGGCAAGCCAACTTTCTTCCCCGTGGACACTGTAAGGTCATAGCCTCTGGGACTCTAGTTTGTGCGGAGTTTGACTCTAAAAAGGTAGAAGTTTCGACGACACGGACTCGCGAGTTATTAGACAATAGTTCCAGATTTTATTTGGACGCATTCCATGCTAGATCCGATGTTACGTGTATTGAATAGGTTACCACCGGTTTAGTGAGAACGGTCGTTAAATCCTCAAGTCCTGCAGGTCAGCTTGCTCTATAACTACGGTCAGGATCATAGCCATTCTCTAAGAGAGCCGTTAAGACACTGCCTAATTTGTTGTGTCTACAGCAAAGCATCCTAACATAAATCGATTCACTTTGGCACAGCAGCAGTAGCATTTAATAAGGTATTTTACAGGGTATTCGTGAAAATAATCGAACATCTTTGTTCGTGCTGGTACCGGTAGGATAACAATATTCAGCAGACTAACAGGAAAAAGCATCTTCCCTGTTCACCTCTTCGAGGGCTGCTATCGGATCCGCGATCCAAAGTTTTCTTGTACAAAACAGAGAAATTTGCGTCGACAGAGCGCGCATCGAAATAGGGGCTGGCCGACCCCGATATATTGGGTTCGTTTCAGTCGTTTTCACAAAAGTGCAGACTTACAGAGCAGCAAGCGAGCGCCACACGGTCTGAATCGGAATCGGCCAACAAGCCAAGCAGGGACTTGACACCCGAGGCAACCTCCTATTTGTAGAGATTGACAAACAGTTCTGCTTCTGCAAGTGACTTCGCAGCTCGCTAGCTTTTGGCTGGTGCACTAGCGGCGGCAAAACATTTCACAGACACGAAAGAAAATGGGCCGAAGGAATTTTGCATTTTTGGCGGTACATCCATGCCTCGAGTTTCGAACTCCAAATACCGGCCTAGTACTCAAGCTAACCTCGGCTCTGCGCGGTCATTTCACGTGCATGCGCACGCAGGGGGCGTTGTGTTCTGTTTGCGCTTGCCGCCTGTTCCAATGGCCAAGCGCACTTGGCCAATATTTTTCGCGTAATGTTCCTGATAGGATCTACTCCTTTTAGCCGAAGGCGCATCTGCAGTTTTGCAATTCGTAATTCTAATTTCCTGCACGTTTTCGGCACGCACTGTGTTATTGATTTGATGATAGAGTACTTTTTACGGAGGCATACGAGTAAATGTCAAGCGTACGACAAAACGTAGCGACTGCTGTGGCACATTAGCCAACAGTGGCAGTGATTTCAAAACTGCTGCAAAGTGCCAACGTGTCAGCGTCATTATTTTTAATATTTACATATTTGCGCTGAGGTAATTCCGTACTGACACTGCAGGTTTCTTTGGGTACATAATAGGTTGAAACATACCCGATTCGGTGCAGCCGCTAATTCGGACTCAGAGAAAAGCGCATCCCAGTCAAGACAGGGCGTCTAGAAGGTCCCCGTTGCACTCAACAGTATTTGGGTCAACACTGTGATGAACAAAAAGATGCAAGGAGGTTAAAGGAGATTGCGAGAGAGAGAGAGAAATATCAACTCGGCATCAAATAAGGTGTTAATAAAATTCGATTTTAAAAATGCTTTTAATTCCCTGAGAAGAGATGCGATTCTCGACGCTGTCAGATCAGACTTTCCAGCAATCTACCCCGCAGTCTACCAGATGTACAGAAGTCCATCTAATCTCTTTTGGGGAAAGAAATAATACTTTCCAAATGTGGGGTACAACAAGGAGATTTTTATAGCCCGGCTCTCTTCTGGCTGACCATTTGCCAACTGCTTTTCGCTCTAGAGTCGGAATTTAAGCCGTGGTTCTTAGACGGTGGAACGATTGGCGGTCAAAGTGTGAGCTGCTCATTTTATCATCCGGCAACGCTTTTTGTGACGAGTGCTTGCGCCGGGCGCAGGACCTGCTCCCTGACATCAAGCTATGCACCGATGAAGACATCAAGTTTTTTTGAGCTCTCCTCACAATGGCCTCAGCAAAACTCGCCCTCAACAGGAAGTGCGAGCTTATGGATCTCTGGTGTTCTAGATTGGGATCCCTGGATACGCATACCGCACTATACTTAATGCGAACTAGCCTTTCGACACCAAGACTTATTTATATTCTCCGTTGCACGGAGAATATAAATAAGCCTTAGTGGACGCGTCTGCCTAGAGGCATTCTGCAACAACTTGACAAGAAGTTACGACAATGCGTGAAAAATAAACTTGAATTTGGATAGAGTAAGCTGGGACCAGGCTTCACTTCCTACCTCAGCCGGATGTCTGGGAATTCGTCGTGCAACGAATTTGGCCCAGACCGCATTCTTGGGCTCAATCACTACTTTTTTTGTGTTTTTTTTAATATCTCTTCCGAACGCCAAGCCATTCCTAGAACGGCTCAGGGAATCTAAAAAAGAGGAATTCGCCGCCCGCAACCGCGTGGTGCTTGATGACGCACGTCAGTCTGCCCTGGACGCCTTCGTAGTCAAAGCCATTCAAAAGAAAATCCTGGACAACACGGTCGATACACTTGGCAAAGCACGCCTTCTAGCAGCTTTCAATGAATAAGCAAGCCATTCTCTCGCCGCAGCTGGAGACGATGCTGGACAATACAACACTCCGCATCGTTTCTGGCCGGAATCGAGTCTCAAGATCAGCAGGCGCTGTTGCCAATTTAGCGGAGCAGCGAAAAACGTCTGAAGTATCGCGAGTTGGAGGCAACTTTTATAGTACAGCCAGTTGCGATAGAAACAGTGGGGGTCTTTGGCAAATCTACAGTAAGTTTCCTGAGAGAATTTGGAAAAAGAGCGACATGTATGTGAGAAGGATGAAAAAAGGGCGGGAGAATTTCTGCTGCAGATAATATACATTGAAGTGCAACGTGGAAATGCGGCCGCGGTGCTAGGCTCGTTGTCCTCAGGCAGTGGTTTACTGGGGTTGGCCTAATTTTGTAGTACAAGTGTACTGCGTATAATATATATAAATCGGTCAAGTAGAGTCCCCTGCTTTCTAGAGCCCCAGGCCTGCCCGCCGACGATGGTAGGCGCCCGCATGGGATGACTCTCACTCCCTTTAGTAGGGGCAGGATGCTTGTCTGGGATGCCACTGTCACCGACTTATTAGCACCTTCAATGGTCGGTGGCGGGGCGCTCTCGGCAGGCCACGCCGGTAGTCTAGCGGAGACGAGGAAGCTCGCAAGCGAGGAGACTTCGAACAGAGTCTCCTTAATGCGAGAATTTGCTCCGCCAGGGCAGTCTAATAGATGGAACTCTGCTCATTCCACCGTTGAACACCGGCAGCTGTCAAACGAACTGGTTCTGCGTTTAAGGGAAAACACACTTTGGTTTTATTTTACAATTACTTTCCTTCTACGATGCGTTTACTTGTAGTGCCACTACTACTACTACTACTTGAATTTCGCGCCGTTCTCATCATTCATTATAATCTTACGATACGCGAATATTTGTTTTTCGTTCTAAGCCGTGTGCCTTGAAAATAAAAAATAGGCATACATGCAAAATACAAAATCTTATAAAATGCTTAAATGCTTTTTAAATTGTCAAACACACTTTCCCTCTGCCGCATTGCAGAGCCATGTACCAGTTTCGCGATCGGCCAGAGGACATACACTGCTATAGAGGAGTCTGCGATTCAACCTACCTGTACCCGCGCGGTTCAAAAATCGCGGTCCTCTGTGATTTGTTCTCGTACGGCACGAGGGAGCGAACCGACTGTTGGAAAAAGTATGCCGCACGCAGCAACAGCACCAATGGAACCGACATTCCGAGAGGGGCCTGAACAACTGACTGGCTGGCTGACGAATACCAGGCCGTTTTCTACCATGCTAAGTAAGGGGCGGAACCACTACCAAGACGTCCGCAAAACACAAATATCGTTGCTGTTGCTGTAAGATCTCTCTGCCGTTTGGCCTCGCTGAGAGCTAGCCTGGGCGAGTCGTGCCCATCGTTTTATCGTGTCTCTGTAGCACCCTTAAACTAAACTACTCCATTTTTGTATTGCCCGCCGTTATCGTAATTAAGTAACCAGTAATAAATGTATAGTATTAGTTTCCTTAATGTCAGTATCTTTTGAGACGTTTTTTTGGCACGTTAACGCAATCCGACACGCATTTGCGTACAATTGAGCTCGTATTGTCGGTCTGGATTGACTCTCAGGACCTCCAGCAACACCTGCAAATTGTTAGACCTCTCAAGTGCCGGAGGTCGCCCATGACAGGATAGCGATGCCCCTGCACCTAGCTTTACCAGCTTCTGCGTAGCGGGCTAAGATTATTAGTTGGAGATCAAGTTCCATCTTCAACGGACCTTGCAATAGGGCACCACGGGCGGATGCCGGCGGAATCTCTAGTTCAACGGAGATTAAAATGGTCGAAGTCGCTAGTTATTAATCGTTTTGTTCAATGTTTTCGGTTGATGAGTACGCCAGTCAAATTGTTTCAGTCATACGACGAAGCGTCTGCGAAAAGCGATCCAGGCGCAGCGTACCTTGGATGAACACAGAGCTGCGTAAGTTTAAGCATTATGTTGTCCAAGCTTATATTCTATCCCGATTACAAGACATTATGTTGCCGTTATATCAATGGCTCAACAGGGCGTACAAACAAATGATCAAGTCAGCCAAAAGGGACTATGCTCTGAATAAAGAAAATCGTCTCATTCTGGAAGCCATGAAACAATCGTATAAATGGATTAAAAGCGAATCCCGGACTGTCGCTTGCCCTATCCCATCTAAGGAGTTAAGAGCGTACTTCGGGCAGATGTACGCAATCGATAATACCATCCCAGAAAACGTTCCTGAGCTTATATCTGTGTGGGATGAGATGACTATGCAAGCCAGAGAGGGTATCTTGACTAAGATAACTAAAGATGATGTTATCAACGCCATACTGAATTCAAAATCTCGTAAAGCACCAGGTCCAGATCAAGTGCAAAATGAACACCTGCACCAAGTTATGTTGCTGGTTCCTGCCATACACGCTCTATTCAACAAGATAAAAAAAAGTATGCATCCTTGCCCTCGTCTTGGAGGGAAATTATTTTGAGTGTCATACCGAAAGGGAAAGGTAACCCGCTCTCCCCGTCATCTTGGCGTGGTATTGCGAAGAAAAGTGTTGTGTACAAGCTTTAAGCTAGTATATTAACTAAGCGACTGGAGGCGTTTCTCGACGACGTGGATGGCTTGTCGGAAGAGCAGTATGGATTTAGAAGAGGAAAGTCGACGATGACTGCTTGCTCCGTGCTTCTCGGCGAGATTCGGGCAAATCTCCCAAAAAAACGGTTACCGCTCTACGCCGTTTTTGTAGACTTTAAATCGGCCTTTGACACAGCGTCGCGGAAACTGATTGTGGCTAAGCTGGCATATCTCGGAGTACCGCTCACGTTTCTTCAGCTGATTGCCTCAATCCTTCAACAGGGCACAGTTGTCCTCGATGACGGAGTGTCTGAGCACGAGCCTTTGGTTCAAACAACAGGGGTTGCTCAGGGGGACAATCTCAGTCCTCTCCTATTCTCTGTTCTGGTTTTGGATTTACCATCAATAATCACTAAACGACACAAGTTCGTCAAGGTGTTGCTCTATGCCGACGATTTGGTCCTGTTTTCCAGAAGCCGTTTTCACACTCAGCAGGCGCTCTCTGCAGAAGTATGTGAATGCTAATGGCCTGGTTATAAATGTGAGTAAAACAAAGGCTATTAAATTCAGGAGAGGCGGTCGACTGGCGATGATGGGCTTCACGTTCAAGGAAACCCTGTCGAGTACGTAAAACATTTCGCCTACCTCGGCGTCGAACTAACAACCACTAGGTTGTGTTTTACGCGACATATCAAAGAAAGAATCCGTAAGGGTTTTATGGCATTTCACAGTATTCAAATACCAGTGCGGCAGTCGTTACAGGCAGCCTTACAGCTATTTGATATAAAAATAGGCCCCACAGCTGGGTATGGAATACAAGTGATATGGCCGTACCACAGCGCAGCAAACCTCGCTGATCTCGAAAAACTTAAAGCTGCATTACTCAAGCGTACCCTGGGTGTCCACAGAACAAGCCGCAACCGACTTGTCTACCTGGCGGCTGGAACACCTCTCTTCACAGAAACTTTGCAGCAAAGCTTCAACCTGCCTCACACTGAGGCATTTAGGCAGCACATCCAGAATTGGGAGGCGAAACTAGCTGATGTCGATCCAGCCTTCTTTATGACGCCTGCCCTCACCTCGGACACGTCAAAGGATCCCAATATGGCAAATCGTCATCTTACCCTTCGATTCGCTATGCATGGTTTTCACCATAAAATTTGTGTTCGACTTGGCCACCATGAAGCTGACGAATCATGCACTTGTCAACGTTGCGGCCATCAGTGCACAACATATCATTTACTTGAATGCTCCAATCCGGTTTCTGTAAACGGTCTAATGTAACAAAATATAATACCTACTATTTAGTCAATAAACTTGAAACAATATATATATAATAGGGCACCACATGATGTGTCAGGATCTCGTTGAGCTGTCGACGGCTGGTCGAGCCCAGCCCCCAACTGGCGACTGACAGACAGATCGTTTTTACTTCGACCGCCTACCCTGTCGTTTGTGTTCTAACGTCGGTGAGTGGAGATGGCCTACAGGACGATACTGGGACATTACCTCTCTTAGTTCCCTACAAAACTGCAGTACGTTAGCGTTCTTACCACTGTGCGTACACGCAAAACACTTTCTTGATTATTGCACGATGTGATCATCATGGACTCGTACAGAATTAAAATGACACTGACTATAATTCACTACATTATTACTCAACAGAGAAGCCTCGTGGCCGTGAAGAAAGCTTTGGTTTTTATTTTATTCGTTGAGTCATTAGGCGGGGTATGGACATAGTATATGAACATAGGAGACATTACGTGTTACCATTAGCGTTAAGGCAACCCTCTGCCTGTTCGGTTAATTTTAACTCTAACAACAATAAAAAAAGTTTCAACTTAGGTTTTATTGATTCTATTAAACGTGGCGCACAAAAACGGTTTTAGGCTGCGCCTGCATGGCACATGTATCTAGTAGAAACACAACGCCACATACCAAAAATCATGTAACAAAGCCTATGTTTCTTCTGTTCTGCATGCCGTTGGTCCGGCATTGTAACTAAAAAGTCACCGGAGTGCGGGCGCTGCGGTAACCAGTGGGCCGCATTACGCATGCTTTGTACAAAAGAATCTGCGGCCATCTTAAGGTTTTCGGTTTGACCGTTTTAGGGCACGCTAGTTTCGCAAATCTGTAGTAGGCTGACTTTCTTCCTAATGGCTTGCATCTATTGCTTTTGTCGGTCATACACACACAGTCAGCTTCGTGCAAGTGAATGTACGGACGAGCTGACGGCGAACTCTCTGAAAAGGGCAAATTTTTTGTGAGTGCAACGTATATCTAACTAGTGAAAATAACCATGAAAGGAGTGCCGTGGTCTTAAGATCAACTTCTGCCAGGAGGTGGCAACTTTCTTCCACTACGTACAACAAACGGTCAGATATCCATTGACATATTGTTTTAAAGGAACCCCTAACACCACGAGTTTATATAGTAAATTTGCAGTCCGGAGAAGGCATCCACGTTAGAAAAATGCAATAGAAGCATGCTGTAGAATAACGGAGTTTAAGTCCGACATCACAAAAAGACGGCCTTCGCCGTGGGCAAGGCGGCAGTTTGCTTCCACCAAAGAAGCAGAAAGAAATAATATTCGTCCGCATAAGGGCGGCTGAGGGGTGCTTCTCACAAACCATGAATGGAAATCTACGCCTCTTTATCTACAAACAAGAGGCAGGGGGAAAATTCGGAAAGTCACTACAGGTGATAACGGCGATATTTTTATGAGTTGCGGAGAAAAAACTAGGAAGTAGTACAATGAGAAAAAAACTGCTAAAGATACTTAATAACCACGAGGCTTTCTACATGAAAACTGAAGCTCGCAGGCCAACCAAGAGCCGGGCCGACTGGCAGTACCTGGTCATCTTACCAAAAAAGACACGGCATGCTCTTGACTAGAAAAAAATCTAACTGTCGGATGCACCGGCTGTAGGGCTAACAAGTGGATCACTCTCTCTACATGCTACAAGTGTCAGTAACTAGGACACGCAGCTAAAGATTACAAAAACAAGAACGCCGTTACACAGAAGAGTTACAGATGCAGCAAGGAGGGCCACACACAAGGCAATCGCGGCGTACCGGACGGTAAGCGCAGCGGCGGCCTTCGTCCTTGCTGAAACGATCCCCTGGGATCTGAAAGCTGCTGAACGCCGCCGCTTATGGGGTAACCCCCAGCGCAAGAAGGACAAGGAGCGTCGGCATACTACCGACCTCTGGCTGGGAATAGGGATAGCATATAGGGAAGAATGGGATAGCTTACAATAGGGTGCCTCGGGCTCCAGTTTCCGCGCCGTAATACCCAACATCAAAGGCTGGCTGAACCGCCCGGGGGGGGGGGGGTAAACTCAAAGCCCAGATCCTGACAGGCCATGGCGACTTCCAGCCCTACCTGTTTAGGATCGGAAAGGCTCCCAGTCCCAAATGCATCTACTGTGGCGATGGACCGGACACCCCAGATCACACAGCACTGAGGTGTCCAGTATGAGGGAAGCAGCGCGCACCCCTACTGCATCTAATAAGTGCACTGGCTTTTAACTTACTTGACATCTGCAAAAAATGACGGAATCGTTTTTACACTGGAACATCATAGCTGAAGTCTCAAGAGCCATTTTACAGAGGAAAACGAGCACCAACCACCTACGGCGCCCCTTCCCCTTCCCGTGACTCCCGAGGGGAACACATCCGCCCCCCCCCCTGACTGCTTGATGAGATGCGCAAGCAGTTCCCAGTCAGGTCGGGAGACGGGGAAAACGAGAGCCACTCTGCTGGTAACTCGCGGACACCCCATACGGCTTCAGACAAGGTCGGTCCAACCTTGACGCCATCGAGCGGGTCCTGCGCTTTGCAATCCGCGAGCTTAGAGTTCTACTTGCATCTAGCAAGTTCGTGCTTATATATTTCACTGGATGTAAAGACTGTGTTTAATACAACCAATTCGGGAACCATAATAAAGGCAATGGACGAACGACAGATCCCCATGTACCAAAATGTAAAAAACTATGGCGACGGCAAGACACATCACGTCAGGGCAGGATGCCGCAGGGGTCCCGTCTTGGGCCGGGTACAGTGGAACCTGGCCTATGACGGGGTCCTGCGGATCCTGGAGATGCCGGATGGTGTCGAAACCATAGCTTACGCCGGTGATTTTGCGGTACTGGACTCCCTGTCTGCAGAACTCCTGGCTCTCGAAAATATTAATGAGTGAATGGAGGCAACCACCTCCAGCTTGCTTCACAGACGACGCATTGTATTTGACAGGTCGCAAGCGCGTCCGGAGGGTCTGGCTGGAGGTTGCCGGCCATCAGATCTCGGTGCAGAAAATGGTGCACATACAGCACATAACCAGCAAAGTCGCCCAGGTGGCCCAGGTGTCTTTGAACCTATTTCGTGTCCTCCCACGCAAGGGAGGCGCGGGCGAATCTATGCGCCGCCTTCTGGCCGGTCGCCGAAATTACGGCATTGTATGCAGCGTCGATGTGGGCGGACATGGTGTTGCCCTGTGAGCCGCCCAGAGGACCATGGCTATGCGCATCTGCAGGGGATACAGAACAGTGAGTATGGACATTCGATTGGTGCTCGCACATCAGCTATCATGGGATTTACTGGCGACTAAGCGCAGCGAAGGGCGTCTCGGCGGGGACGTCGCCTGGACACAGGCGAGAGAGAAGACCACATAACTGGGCGTCATAACAGGGCCTGGGTCCACCCCTCATGCGGAGACAGTCGCGGTCGGTAGAGTCTGTCGTTAACCCCTGAGATTAACATCTGGTATAAAGGCCTTGTTCGCGGCCCTCTAAACTACTCCATGACACAAGTCTTGACTGGGCACGGCCAGTTTCAGGTGTATATGTGCAGAATCGGTAAAACGAGAGTTCTAAAAGTCTGACTGGAATGCTTCGGCCGTTGCACATACATGTCACAGGGCAAACAATCCAGTTCGTGCTAGGCAGGTCGATGAGAAGCTTAGGCAACATAAAAAGAGCTGTGGTAAAAAATGCAGGGCGGCAAACGCAATTTCCGGGATACTTCCAAATAAACATGGGCCGCGGGCTCGTACAAGAAAACTACGGATAGTAGTAGCGGAGTCTATAGCGCTCTTCGGAGCTGCCGTATGGGCCAGAGCGATCCTTATGTCAAAGAAAGCAAAGCTAATCCTGCACAGAACGCAGTGAATCGCAGCTCTTTGGGTAATACAAGGGTGGAGATAGATCAGCACAGACGCCGCTCTGCTGCTCGCCGAAGGTATTCCCTGGGACCTTAAGGCGTCCGAGAGTCAGCGCGTGAGGAATATTGGCACACCCACAAAGTGACAAATAAAGAGAGATAAACGCTACTACAGAAGGCTGGCAAGCCGGGTGGGACGCTATCCCCTCTAGTGTCCTCGGTCATACCCAAAACAAACTGATGTCAAAGATACATCAAAGATACAGGCTGGATGAATAGCAAGGTCGAAACAAGACCTAACTTTTTACCTTACACAGATTCTTCTTCTGTGCTTTTTACGTCGAAAGAAAGTCTGACTTTAAAAAATTGCAAGATTTTATGCAGGGCATCTGAAAATCGTGAATTTGATGGCTTTCATAACGATGTGCGGACGCTTCGTGTACTTTCTTTCTGTAGCATAGTTTTATAGCTTCCGTTTACAAGATGGGATTGAACTCATTAGTAGACAACTATTGCTCTATTGCACACGGCGCTTGGCTGACTATACGTGACGTCTCGTGGATCAAATCTCAGCTTTTTTGTCAAATTAAAAGCAGTTATTAATATGAATATACACACATGAATAAAAGTCGTGCGAGCGATGTGTTTGAGACGCCTGCGACTGAATCGCTTCTAAGACATCCTGCTCCTAGCTCTTCTCACCGTTGTCTCACTGCCCGAGCAAGG
This sequence comes from Dermanyssus gallinae, assembly GCA_003439945.1. Lineage (NCBI taxonomy): Eukaryota > Metazoa > Arthropoda > Arachnida > Mesostigmata > Dermanyssidae > Dermanyssus > Dermanyssus gallinae. Next base: position 1,077,152 of record QVRM01003125.1, on the reverse strand, counting down.
CAACAAAACTATTTTTTGTCAACTAAAGAAGTGTAACTTATTTAAGCATTTTTGTCCCAAGGCAGATGTAATAGACTAGAAAGTTAACGGTTCGATAGGTGCCGGCCAAAGACCGCGGTTTGCATAAATGGATCATCGGATTATTTTCCTGGTCAACGGCTGAATAGGCCCATACGAGTTTAATCGCTGCGCTCTTTTTGACGCGTAACATGAAGCATATGGTAAATATCAAGAGAATGCCGTTTGCCGCACACACAGCTATATTTGTGCCTACTGCACAACACATAACAACAAAGAAACCATTTTGTATAATTTTGTGCTTAAGTTGCGGCAGAACATTGTTATCTTAGCACGTACACAACGGTTAGAGATAAGCAGTCATGTTTTAAAAAAAATGACGGGGAAAAGTTCTGTGCGTGCTGTTATGAGTCGTGGGTTTGATCTTGAGACAACGCATAACAGATAAATGCCAAATACTTGTTGCTTGTGTAACACAATAGTTCCAATTAAAGCTGTATAGATTAAAAACAAACCTACATTATTTAGTTGCGTGTATTTTGATTACAAATCAGCATTTTGCATTACTATTTTTTAATGCTGCTACATTACTTATCATAAACTGCTGCTTACTAAGGCACTGTACAACGTAGGTATTTACTCTATCCCTCCCCGTTCCTAGTCGACTCTCTTCCTGGTGTGGTCTCCAAAAAATCATTTTTGAGTTTATAACTATAGAGGTTTCAGACTAGATATCTTGTAATATCGATTTCTTTTTTGTAGGTAGATGGTAAATCTGGCTTACTAAAACTATGTTTTGTTGCCTTATTTATGAGATAATTGATGCGTAGATATAATTATTGTGTTTTTTTTTATCAAGCTGTCATTTCAAACATATTAAATATTACGTATTATAAGATCACTATTTGGCATTGCTACAATTGCATTCCTTGTGCTCATTAAGTCTTAAAAACAGCATTTGCTCCCAATAATCTTGAACATATATAGACTGCGTTGTATATGCATATACGGAAATGATCACCGACCCAACACCCAAATGTACAGTGGCACTCATTGCAAGCGTTACGGAATTCAGTTCGGATGACACAGTTTGTGGTGGAACTCATGGACGGAAAAGCGGGTGAGAACTTGACGCTGCTCACACAGCGGTTTTATTTTTAAATTGTCCATATTTGCCGGTGTCTTGTAGAGCGTTTTTGGCGCTTCTCTTATCTTCTGCTCAAAATTCCCAAGGAACTCTTGTCGTGAAGCCGTAGACGGAAGTTGAAAGCGGGTCACTAGAAGCCTTGATAAAGACGTCGTACTCGAGAGACTATAAGTATGCCTGTTCTGTGCATTTCGAGGAAGGCCTTAAACTCTTAAAACTCGGAACGTTGCCGCCAGAGTATCGAGAGTGTTAAGCAGTTCAGCGAATAGGTAATCCCACATTAGTTTGATACCATATGGTGACACGGAGGTGATTTTCAGGTTGAACGGCGTTAGGGCTGTCAATACTGATAGGATGAAATTGATGATGAGAGCGATTAGCCTTACGATACGCTTCAAGTTAGCCTAACACCTCCATCAGTAAACTCCGAGACAAATGCTACAGAAACACTACCCAAGCTAGGTCTATCACGTCTTTTCACTACCCTCCCGGTGTGAACTTTATAGCCTTTGTCTTTGACACAACAAAGTCATCGGCATAGAGAGTTAGACGAACACAGGGGTAGTAGTCATTGATGAGTTCAGATAGGTCACTGAGTAAAACTCGTAATAGCAGCGGGAGTAAGCAAATAGAACGTACAATAATTGGTGCTTGGCGGTGACCGAATACTTCACGTCAAGCAAATGTGCAAGCATTCCGACCATGTTGGTGGAGTTTCACCTGTTTCTAAATACTATTTTAAAAGCGCCGTCTGAAGGGACAATTGGTTGGCAGCCGCATGCACATGTGTATTCCGGATAAGGTCGGGTCCGAAGGTCTTATTATTCTTTAACATCTCAATTGCACTTTGAAATTTCGTAAGAGAGAATAGAGCATCTGTGTTAGGGTGGTCGACGCTCGTATTCGTCCGATATTCATATGATGCAGGTATTATCGCAGGCGTGCTATCTGTCGTTGTATTACTCCCCGTATGCTCTCAGAGTTCCACTGGCACATAAAAAAAACTTTGCAGGTTGACCCTTAGCCAAGATTTAACGGGTGCAAGACTGCTGTTCGCATTGTTTCATACACGGACCTCCGTCGCGGCCTGCACCGGTTTGCCCCTACTAAGCTGGCCGAGCTCACGCACGGCCGCCACGACTCCATCAATGACATCCTTGGGCGTGCTTTCCGACAAGCCGGCCACGGCGTTACGCTGGAGCCGGGCGGATTGCATGTAGCCGGGACGACAGGAGTCGACCAGATGGCCTTACCAGCCGGGACTAGGACTATAATCGGTCGCTGGCGTGGGACGTCACTGTCTCCGACACGCTCGGCTATCGTGAACTCGCCAGATCAAGTGTCGGCCACATCAATCACCAACGAGACTTGCACAAACGGCGCCTATACGCGATCTTTTTGAAGTCTGTGTTGTAATGACGTTCGGTCTCGAGTCATCTAGCATTTCGAGCAATGATGCACTCAAACTGACGAAGGCGCACTCAGAGGGTGTCATTCGAAATACTGAGAGGCAACGCCAAGATGATGTCGAGTTGTCACCAAAACTCAGGCAATAATAATACAAGTAATACTGAAATTGATTCAGTGCGTGGGTAGAAGCCTCAACCATTCCACGGGAGACTCAAGGGCATCGGTTTTTTTTGCGTCAGAGGCTGTCGCTCGACATTCAACGAGGAAACGCAGCATCTGTTCAGGCCACATTGTCGAACTGGGCTAATCCTGGGTTAGAGAACCCGCAACTACACGTTAACGCGGAGACAATTGTTCACTCCAACGTGTTAACATAAAAAGTTATATAATGAAACAGAATAGGTAATATTAAAAATCAAGTTAATTAGTATATTATTAAATATAAAACCCTTATTTTTTTATTTAGTGGGGGTTAGATGGTAATGCACCATCTCTTTTTATTGAGACATCTGTGCTTCACGTTTTTTTTTTTTTTATCATGGTCGATTTTTAATGCACTCCGGCATTCACCTTGTTTAAATTGGGAACCATGAAAACCAAGTTAGGAGTGGCCGGTCTGGGTCTCGAACCCAGGCCTCCCGAATGCAAGGTAAAGGCTGTTGCCACTAAGCCATCTTGCTCGGCATAGTGGCCGGCTTGCCATAATAATAATAATAATAATAATAATAATAATAATAATAATAATAATAATAATAATAATAATAATAATAAGGGGGCTGGCTTCAAGCGCTACCCTCCCGTCAGCTTAGCACCATGCTGGATCCAAACCCCTTCCGCATGGTGTCAGCTTTCAGGATAGGCGCCCCCGTCTGCCAGCCCTTCACGTGCCTCTCATGCGGCCAACCGGTTGACTCGGACGGTCTACACCCGTTCAGCTGTCTAAAAAGCCCCGGCAGACTTACAAGGCACGCTGAACTCAACGCCATAGTGAGAAGAGCTCTTAGAAGGGCAGGGATACCATCTACGCCCGAACCAGTAGGTCTTAATGGCAGCAGTGAGTTGCGACCTGACAGGGTCACCAACCCGCTGTGGTCGCACGGAAAATGCCTTGTATGGGATGTAACGGTCTCATGCACGGCGGCGTTATCATATTTACGCCACAGCGCAGTCGAATCGGGATGGGTAGCAGAACGTGCGGATTCTGAAAAACGGAGGAAGTATCTCGAACTATCTAGAAGCTACCACTTTGCACCCATTACATTAGAGACACTCGGCCCCATCAGCACAGGTACAGCAAAACTCCTGCAAGACATCGGAAAACGAATCGAAGACGTTACGGGCAATCGACGCGAGGCCATGTTTTTGAGACAGATGATGTCTTTGGCCGTGTGTAGAGGGAACGTGGCTTTCATTATAGGCGCCATGAACTGACAGGAAGCAGAGCAGGATAAACATGATTTAAACGTTCATACCTCACAATTGTATTTAATAATAATAATAATAATAATAATAATAATAATAATAATAATAATAATAATAATAATAATAATAATAATAATAATAATAATAATAATAATAATAATAATAATAATAATAATAATAATAATAATAATAATAATATAATAATAATAATAATAATAATAATAATAATAATAATAATAATAATAATAATAATAATAATAATAATAATAATAATAATAATAATAATATGTTGGAACATCTAATCTACAAAGTGGCGCCAACAGTTATATCAACAACTCATCGCGCCGACAATGAAAACGACGTTTTCATTTGGAAAGGCAAGGCATGAGAAGTTGATAGTCACAGCCAAGCCAGCAACCACTTTGTTTTACTGGAGTAGTAGCACCAATACGAAATAATAATAATAATAATAATAATAATAATAATAATAATAATAATAATAATAATAATAATATGTCTTAGAGCAATACAGTTGTGAGGTGTGAATGTGTATCCTCATTACTTTATAGTTTCTTTCTTGCTGTCGTCAGCCCATCGCACCTAATATCGACGCGGCGTTTCCCCTGCAAACTGCCAATGAAAGCAGCTGCCTCAGAAAGTCGCCTTCGCGTGCACCTCCGGTGTTTGCTTGTATTCGATCACTTAAGTCTTTAATAAATGTCCTTGTTCTTCTGCTGACTGGGCCCATTGTTTTCATTGCATCTAGACTCTAACTCTGTGTATTTAAGCCACTTTTCTTTCTCTGCGTGTTCGGCCACCCATCCCGCCTCAGTAGCGCTGTGGCACACATACGACGGTGCGGCTGTGCAGGAGACTGTCGCATCCCAAACCAGGCATTTGCCTTTTTTTCCACGGCGGAATAGTGACACCGTCGGTCCTTTTATCGTCATAAAGACCTAGTCTGGGTTCCAGCATGCTAGGTATTCCCGCCCTCCGGAGAGCTCTTTGAATTACTGCATTTATTGCTGTGTGCCTGGGAGCCCGACCTTGGCTCTTGATGCAGCTCAACGGGTGGAGGCCATTCTTCTCTACTGGTTTTCCACAGGCCTTGCAAATGTGTGGTTCGCATATCGACCCGCCGATTCTGAGAGCCGACACCATGCGGAATGAGACGTTGTCCAGCATGGTGCCGAGCTGTGGCGACGGGAGAGCCCTAAGGAATCCACCGCTGAAGGTGTCTCGTGCGGCCAAGAAGACTGCTTTCTCCGTAGAAGACTCAAGGCTTTCGGTGATCTTACGGGCTATAACTTTACATCTGTAGTTATCAAGCGCTCTCTGCGTTACACGTTTCTCCCAAGGACCTGGATCCAACTTCAGCTTGACAAGCGACTCTGCCTCCTGCTTAGCTATGTGCAGCCGGTGGTGAGCACTCGGGTCGCCTAGCGCCTCTACCAGCGGGCTGAATTCTAGCACAGACGCTGCGTAACATATGGGTGTCAATTCTACTGCTGATCGAACACCCAGACCACCTTCTCTTATGGGGAGGCTTGCTCTTCGCCACGTATCGTCCGTGAAATCGATGTTAAGGACTTTACTCAGTATGTCTCTCGTAGAGTCGTCATACGCTTGCAGGGCGTCGGGACAATGGCTTGTCGGTGAGGTGCGCAATGTGTAGTTGATTTTCCGGGAACCTAAACTATATCTCCAAAGACATAGTGCAGCTTGTGAGTGCATGGCCAACAAACGAGGCCGTGTCTGCAGCAACGACCGGCGTTTTTCTGTTAAGGTCTTGTAAATACTTGTGGATAAATACTTGTAAATACTTGTAAATACTTTGTGGACTAAGTGGAGCCCCAAGAATTTCTAACTCGGCCGGGTTAACTTGCTTACAGCCTGATAGAACGGCAGCAATGGTTTTGCGTGATTCGTCTCGTTCCTCGGTGTCCCCCCCCCCCAACCGTTATAACTTCGCACTTGGAAAGATTGAGGATTGTCCCTCCTTCATAATAATAATAATGATGATAATAATAATAATAATTTTTTTTGAACAAGGGTTTTTTTATCAATATGTATATGTGTCACAATTACTTACATATCACTTAAATAACATCTACAATATTGCATATAGCATTCTTATTGCTTGAGTGTCGGTGACTACTCAGCATCATCTTGGCGTTGCCTCTCTGTAATTCTAATGACACTCTCTGTCAGAGGAACGCGGTCGATCTTGGCTCCGCTGTGGCCTCAAATAGCTTCTTTCCAAGCTCTTTTGCCAGTTTGAGTGCATCCTTGCCCCAAACGCCAGATGACTCGAGGCCGAACGCCATTACAACGTGGTCTTTAAAAAGATGCGCCATTTGTGCATCTCCCGTTGGTGGATAATGTGGCCGACGCCCGCGTTGGCTAGTGCACGGTAGCCGAGGGTGTACGTGTCTACGTAACAGTCGCGTCCCACGCCAGCGGCCGATTATGGTCCCAGTCTCGGCTGGTAAGGCCATCCGGTCGACGCTTGTTGTCCCTTTGCAGTCCACCAGGCTCAAGCGTGACGCGGTAGCCGGCTTGCCTGAAAGCGCGCCCGAGGATGTCATTAATGGCATCGTGGCGGCCCTGCGTGAGCCCGGCCAGCTTAGTGCAACTAAGCCGGTGCAAGCCGCGTTCATCCACCGTTCCACCACACGGACATTCCTCCCTCTCAAACATGGCAATGCCAAGTCTGAGGCCACTGGCGGCACGAAACTGGTCATCGGTCAGCTTACTGCCGACTAGCTCGGACGGATCCACGTCGAGCCACGCTCCAGCTGCGTCGGATAAAACCACTTTCAGTCTAATGCCGTCTACATCTAACTCGGAGGCCGTCAGAAGAGTTAAGTGAGTAGCCTGAGTGGCAATTTGGTCCCACCCCTTCTGCCTAGTGACCTGTTCCTCAGATGGACGACCAGACTGACGCGCATGCCAGATCCGAGCGGCGTCTTGTTGGTGGCTGATGAGTTTGCCGGCAGTAGCGGCCACTGCAGAGGCGCAGCTGTGCGACGAAGCAAGGAAAGCGCGTAAGGCAAGGTTTTTGGCCGAACGAATGCCCATTCCACCCAGCCGGACCGGTAAGCTTGCCTGCGTTCATGCCTTATCATCAAGCGTTAGGTCAAGGATGTTTTCCAAGGCTCTCCTCGCCTGGTCGTCGAGGTTCAGAGTTTTTGACGGTAGAAGGAAGACAGGTGAGGTCCGTAGTACATACAGGACCCTTTGCACTCCCATTGCGTGCCGGAGCAGGAAGTAGGCTTGATGTCTACCGATGGCCCAGCCTCTGGTAAAGCCGGGAAAGTTGTTCTTCCTTCTCGGCTAGTACCGGACCGATCATGTCGGAATTACAGCAGGTCCAAATCACATCGATCCTTTACAAGGATGCCCGGGAGGTTGCTGTTAAATTTAGCGATCACCTGCTGTCTCTCTTCGTCCTCAAAACCCGGAAAAAATGGCTCGCATTTAGATTGGTTAAGCTGCAGCCCGCTCCATTGCTCGAACGCTCTGAGATCCTTGATGTCTCTGAGTAACACCGAAGGATCGTTGTCCAGAAGGGTCCCATCGTCGAGGTAAAACAAAGAGACTTGGATGTCACCTGCTTGACGTACTGATGCAGAAGCAGGCTAAATGCAAGAGGAGCCGCTACGTCTCCCTGCTGACAACCGGCTGATGACCTAATTTCAACCTCACCAAACATTAGGGGAGTCGGTTTGCTATATGCCTGGTGCATCATTGGATAGAGGGCCGGGGCGTGCTTGGAAACCTCTGTCAAGAGGTGTCCTCGTTTGTTTAAGTTAAACGCATTTTTAGAATCTAATTTTAGGAGGCAGCATTTTTCGTTGTGTTCGAGAAAGGTGCGAGCTGTGTGAGCAATTATTTCTGCACTATTTTGAGTGGCGTACCCCATCTGCCGTGGCTGCAGGTAGCTTTTGACATTGACCTGGGGAAGCAGGGTCTTTGTGGCCAATCTTCGCAGAGTGCAGCCGACGGCTATGGGTCGGTATCCTCCGGTTTTCTTTTTCAGAGCGATAAGCCACCCTCCATATATCACGTTTCTCACAGCCTACGGAACTTGCCCGTTACGTATGATGTCGCATACGTTGGCGAGTGTTTCCAGTACATCGTTGTGGTCTCCGTTAGCAGGGAGAAGGCATTTTAGATGGTCAGGCGTGAGGCCGTCGAGGCCTCCCGCCTGACCAGATGGAAAGGTGCGAAGTGCCTTGGCAACATCCTCGCCTGAGCACGACCCGACCGCTGGCAAGCCGAAAGGGGACGGTGGCACCACGTCCCCTGCAGGAGCAGGAGGTTTTGCCACCATCCCAATAATCGATTCCTCCGTTACGGGCGCAATCGTGTCATCGGCTTCCACGCAAGTGAGAGCGGCACCCCCGAAAAGGGCCACCTTTTCTTTGACTACGCTGGCCAAGCTATGGCCTCCCTGGGTTTCTTTTTCGACGTAGAGGACTTTTGGGGCGAGGGTGAGCAGCGCGGTCCAGCTCGCTTCGTCATTCTTTTTCACGACGTCTTTAAGCAGACGGTGGAAGAGTCCGCGCAAGGGTATTCTCGCTCTCTTTGGGATCCTGCGCAGCACCTTGCGTGTCATCTTGGCGTTGGCGAGTAGCTTGTAAAGAGAAAGGGGAGAAGAGGGCGGCAGGTGGTCATCAGGTGTCGGGCCTCCGTTCACTGGAGACTGGCTGGCGGGGTGAGGAGAGGGTTCTACTAGTGGAGCGTGCGGAAAAGGCAGCGGCTGTGAGACGCTGCTAAGAGTGGCAGCGGTCTGTTGAAGCACTGCTGGCCCACTAGACTCGGCTATCTTTTTCTTATGAGTCCTTCCTGCGTGAATCTGCACCCCCTCTTTGTAGGAAAGCACATCGAACACCACGGGCATTGAAACTCATTAGCCATTGCTGTTGCTTCTCCTTTAAAACAGATAAGTTGCTGGCTTTGCTGCGGCTGTCCACTTCTCATGCCTTGCGGTTCCAAGTAAAACTCCCGTTTTTATTGTCGGCGCGGTGAGTTTTTGAATGTTCCAAACTCAAAATGTTGGTTGGGCAGCCGTTAGAATTCGAATTTGAATAGCAGCGGCGTGCCGCTCGGAGCCTCCGGGCCGTTGTGCTGGTGGTTTCGTTTTGCTTCATCGTGTCATAGTTAGAACTTCTCAGCGTCTTAGCAGCTGGCTTCTCCGTCGAACGGCCACACACAGTACACCAAAATGATCACTGAGTTACACTCATCACTCTGGTATGTCACTTGCTGGGTTTACCGTCCTGCACACACACGGATAGGAGTGTTCCCTCGGAGCTCCATACGCACACGTCCGCACTTCTTGGCGCCAAGAATAATAATTTTCTATTTAATAATAATAATAATAATAATAATAATAATAATAATAATAATAATAATAATAATAATAATAATGACTAGCCAACAATACCACAATACTCGAGATGCCACCGAGAACGACTCGGAGGTGGCTTTACCGCTCTCCCAAACACCATATATTTGCAACTACTGTGGGCGAGCCGTACGACCATCTAAGGGCCTGAAAATTCACATAACACGAAAACACTCTGTAGCTCCTCGTCGAAGCCTTCGAACGGATAATAATCCGGGGCCGAATAACCAGATAACCATTACATCAAACACCGACACCCAACCTGACTCGAAATTATCAGTACAAGCCTTATCACATGCCCGCAGAAGTTTAAGGTTTGCCAGAATCATACCTCGTGGGGCTAGAGAAATCTGTACTACAGCATATACGATAGCATTAAGCAACTTTAATACAAAGCTCGATCTTACATATTGGAATAATCTTATGATGCTTCCATCATTGATGTTTAAACTACCTCATCAAAAAATCAAAAGAAAACACATACTAAAACCATTAAAAGTAATGTAGCGGAAATAGACTTTCGAACACTTCAAAGTCTCGCTGATTCAAACATACCTAGCACGATCGGCAAGAGGTCTCAATTCACCAACGACCAATACAGCGCGCGCCAGGCAGAGATGAAATTAGCAGAGGGCGATATTCGCTCTGCTGCTCGATCGCTACTCTCCTCAGACACATTGGCACCACAAAATGAACATACCGAGTCTGAACTACGGAGCAAGCACCCAGTTAGTCCACCCGGGTGTGAAGAACAGTTAGACTTTCTGCAACAGCCCGCGACTTTAGGCCTGAATAAAATTGAAGGACCTCTCGTTTTAGAGACCATTTGATCTTTCCCCTTTGCAAGTAGAGCCGGTTTAGACGGCCTACGGCCTCGACATCTTCGGGACATGCTAAGCCAAACGATTCCATCCTCAGAGCGTCTTTTGGAAGAGTTAGGCATTCTTATGGCTAGAGTGCTCAATGGGGCTTTGCCATCGTTCTGCTAACCCGTTTTTTATGGCGCAAGTTTAACTGCCCTCCGAAAGAAATAATAAGAATAAATATAAAGATAATTCCATCAGGCCCATAGCATGCGGACTAACTCTACGAAGAATTGCTTCAAAGATCGCAATGGCTATGAACAAACGGACCATATTTGCTGCGGTTTCATCCCATCAAATGGGTGTTGCCATTAGAGGAGGAGCAGAGGCTACTGCACACGCTACACGCGCTTTTCTGGAAACAGAAGGTCCGACAAAAGACAAAAGTACTAGTCAAACTAGACTTCCGAAACGCGTTCAACACAATAAGAAGGGACAACATTTTCGACGAAGTAAAGAGAAAAGCTCTACGACTCTATCCGATGATATGGCAGGCTTATAGAGATTTCTCAATCCTCGCGTGGAACACAGATACAATCATAGAGTCGCAAACTGGCATTCAGCAGGGAGACCCATTTTGACCAGCTCTGTTCTGCCTCGGCATATCTGATCTGGTGTCTAGCCTACAGAGCCCTTTCAATGTCTGGTACCTAGACGACGCTGTCTTAGGAGGTCCCGCAAATGTCGTGGCGAGAGATTTGCAGGCTATATTGAACTTCGAGGAACCGGGGGGACTGACTCTCAACGCGGCCAAGTGCGAGGTTTTAGCTGTCGGAGATTCATCTCAAGATCAAGCGCAGGCTATGCAAACAAATGGAACTACTTCCTGGTATATCTCGTGTAACTGAGGATAACCTAGATGTTCTAGGTTCTCCAGTAGTGCCCGAAGGAATTCCACGCGCAAGTGGCTCTGTGCCTTTGGAGACACAGTCTTGGTTCACCAAGATTTGTCTTTTTTTTTTGGGAGGTTTCGGGAATGCATGATGCACATGCGCCACTAGCAGCCTGCGTGACTAGTGTGAGACTCGCAAACCCACTAAACCCGGATTCCTCCCCACCCTTCAGGCTCGGTATTACTTTGGCATTACATCGAAGTAAAACTAAGATTTGTCTATCTGCTACGAACTTGCCAGACTCTAAAACACATGGAAGGTCTTGCAGCCTACGAAGAAACCACCAGAGAGATTCTAAGTGAAATACTAAACATTAACCTAGAAGGAAACAGGTGGAAAAGAGCTAGCCTTCCTATCGGAAACGGGGGCCTTAGAAAAAGAAGAGCCACATATCTAGCTGCGGTGTGCTATGCCGCATCCCTGAATCAATTTGGCTTTCTGGCGGAATCACTTATTGACGAAGAAGCAAAGATTGAACTACAAAAAGCAGCAATAGTGGCGGATACCACTGCCAGGAGTCAACTCGACCCCGGCCCTCTGAGAGAACACGTAAATCAAAATCTTCTCGACGCTTACAAAACTAAGAAGTCCGCACGAGATATAACAGATAGCCTAACATCAGCAAGAGAGGTGTGCCGTCTAGCGGCTCAACATCCCTTCAGCAGGAGCTGGCTTCAAGCGCTGCCCTCCTGTCAGCTTGGCACCATGCTGGACCCAAACTCCTTCCTCATGGTGTCAGCCCTTAGAATAGGCGCCCCCGTCTGCCAGCCCTTCTCGTGTCTGCGATGCGGCCAACCTGTTGACTCTGACGGGTTACACCCGTTAAGTTGTCTGAAAAGTTCTGGCAGAATTACAAGACACGCTGAACTTAACCCCGTAGTTAGAAGAGCTCTTAGAAGAGCAGGGATACCATCTACACCCGAGCCGAATGGTCTTAATGGCAGCAGTGAGCTGCGGCCTGACAGGGTCACCATCCCGCTGTGGTCACACGGAAAAAGCCTTGTATGGGATGTAACAGTATCATGCACGGCGGCCTTATCGTATTTACGCCACAGCGCCGTTGAGTCTGGATGGGTAGCAGAGCGCGCGGATTCTGAACATCGAAGGAAGTATCTCGAGCTATCTAGAAGCTACCACTTTGTACCCATTACACTAAAGACGTTCGGCCCCATCAGCTCAAGCACAGCGAGAATCCTGAAAGATATCGGAAAACGAATAGCAGAAGTTATGGGCGATCGACGCGAGGCCATGTATTTGAGACAGATGATGTCTTTGGCCGTTTGTAGAGGAAATGTAGCTTCCATCATAGGCGCCATGAATTGACAGAAAGCGACCAGAGCAGGATGAACCTGGCATAAACGTTCATACCCCACAATTGTGATAACTGAATGATATTAAATAATAATAATAATAATAATAATAATAATAATAATAATAATAATAATAATAATAATAATAATAATAATAATAATAATAATAATAATAATAATAATAATAATAATAATAATAATAATAATAATAATAATAATAATAATAATAATAATAATAATAATAATAATAATAATAATAATAATAATAATAACCCTTGTTCAAAAAAATCTTATTATTACTAACATTTGTGTACTGAAAATGCTTTTGTAAAGAAGTAGACTGATAGTCTTGTGCTTGAAAAGTGCGTTGAATATGTGACGGCGTATGAATGAGGCGTCGTCTAGAGTATAGATCATGCGTCTGTGATTCAGTTGTAGAATATGACGTTTTAAGCGCCCCTGTTCCAAAAAAATATCGAATGTGTATTAGGTGTACATGTCAGGCGAATAAAAAATTAATCATGCACATTTTTCACATTACATGTTATTGCATATCCAATAACGAATCGTCACTTAATAATTATCCGACATCGCTTCATATATTGTACGTTACCATAGTACAAAATAATCAGCTCTCTGTTGTAATTGTGCCGATACGTTTGGGCAAAAGGTTCATCGACTTGGCTCGGCTCGTTAGGAATCAACGGATCGTATCATTTGCGTGGTTTACTTCTATAGGATTATAGGCAACCGTGTCTCTAGGATAATCCACTAGCTCAGCAAATGCTTCTCCACATGTACCTAATATTATTATTATGCGCTTCAGTTCACTGCGACAACGGTCTAAGCCTTTCAACCTGCCTCTCCTGCTGAGAAAGACAAATTGTTTGTCTCGTGTTCTGTTTAGGTAAATCAGCGATCTAAAACACGTTGAGCGGGTGGCCGCCAAATTTGTCGGCGTTACTAATGTATTATCACCCAGTTACGGAGGTTCGGTGCGCAGTTGTACACTAGTCGCGTTACTATAAAAATACAAGACCTAGCCAATTGAGCTCGCTCCTTAGCGAATAGGCCCGCGTAGTAGACGCGTTAGCCACTCGCAAGCCTAAGCAGATACGTAGTGTAGTGGCAAAGGCGAATTAGGAGATTTGGAAGTGAAATAATAATCGTTACCTATTCACTGCACAAATTGTTAGGAGGACGAACGCACTGAAAGTGTCTTCGTAACTCATTTCCGTTTTCTAACGTTCGGCAGGAACTCAATGACCTTTTCCTATCAACGCTTTGCAAACGTTCCTACCCTGTCACTTTTTTTACTGTTGCCATTTCCGTTGTAATAAATGAATTTGGCCGCTCCTATGAGTGGCAATCGGGAACAATGGACAGCAAGTTGAAAGTGTTACCCCGGAAACGCCCGGTCGTCAACGAGCGCGCACACAGAAGTCGTGCTTCTTATGGCTGTGCCTTTAACTCTATATGAACTCTATACATTAGCAACACGTCCTACTTGTTGTTAGATGCGTTCCACATTATTTAGTAATTTGCCTATTAGTGATTTATTAACTTAGCGTTCGCTTGGCATGTATTCTTAATTATTTAAACGTTTTTTTTTTTTTTTTTATATCAAGGGCGCTTTAAACGACTGCATATACTGCGGCCATGTTGACAATATCTAGGATTTATATACCAAGAAAGATGGCTTAGTGGCAAAAGCCTTTGCCTTTCATTCGGGAGGCTTGGGTTCAAGACCCAGACCGGCCACTCCTAAATTGGTTTTCATGATTTCCAATTTAAACAAGGTAAATGCCTGAGTGGATTAAAAATCGAGCATAATCGAAAAAAAAACGGGGAGGACAGATGTCACAATAAAAAGAGGTGGTGCATTACCATCCAACCCCCCATTAAGTTTAAAAAAAAGTGTTTTAAAAGTTCCCTTAACCTGCATAGTGACAACCTAATCACTGACTCTCAGCGGTGTGGTTTATCTTATTTCTTCTAGGTCAACGAAAATTCGATCAACAATAATAATAATAATAATAGAGATCGAACCGGCTACACCCCATAAGATGACAACTATTGCGGTCCTCCGAAGGCACGTGAGACCACTACTTGGTAGTCGGCATTCTTGGCCCCGACAAGTCAGTAGACGCAACAACCAGACAGGTTCTACAAGCTG
>QVRM01003125.1:955000-1057500 GCA_003439945.1 Dermanyssus gallinae | reverse complement strand
ACCCACCGTACGCCATGCAGCACAGGAGTCTACAATGAGTATAAATAAACCTGCGTATCCAAAGCGCTGCTTTCCAATAAATGGCATGGCGCGGTCTAATTTGTTGCACAGACGCCGATTGGCCTATTTGAAGTGGCTCATCGTTAACGTTACGCAAATATTTTCGATATAGATTGTATGTACGAGTTTTAGAAACAACAGGCCTGACAGCAGAGATGCAGCCAACTGGTTTTTCGTTGCGCAAGCTCGTTAAGCTGTATATAACCAATATAATTATCACAACAATTAACATGCGTAGTACAGCTATGACCTTTGGCCCAGAATGAATGTTCTGAGACGTTAGTGACGGCATCAAAAAACAAACGGAATTAATTTACGGTTCGCTGTCTCGGCACACTTTTGTAAGGAAATATATATATGTATATGTATGTATATATAATATATATATATATATATATATATATATAATTTTTTTTTTTGTGGAAGAGGGTGAATGCATTTACGCACGCTTCGAGTACAGATTATTTCCGCTCTCGAGAGCAGTGTGAGGCTCGACCCTGGCGGTTGGATGTTGGTCCGCCAAGACCACTACCCACTAAACATACCTCCCCCCTTAAGCTTCACTCTCTAATGGCCCAGATATCCATAGAACAGTACTATGGGCCATTAGGAGAAGTGGCAAGCGCCTAACGGATCATTTGGCCGAGGTCACTCACGGGTTCCCCCACCAGTCCGACGTGCTTGTCCCGACACCTGCGAACCCGTTTGATTACAAGCCACGTCATCTGTTGATGTCGTAAGCGCTATCCGTTCTCTTCTGTACCAGCCAAGCTCCGCTTTCTTTTTCATCACCGCAGTTGCCATTTCCTCGCCCAGCCTCCATGCCGATGCTGTGCTGCATATGTACTTTACAAACGTTCTCATGTCACTTCTCGGCGGGTCTGGTATCCCGACTCTTTGTTTTCCTGCTTCTTTGGCCCATCTCAATCGTAGCAGCGCTATGGCGGTTGTCCTTGCCTGCTCTAGTCCCTTGCATTTTAAGAGAGTGTGCTCGGGGTCATCGTCGATGCCGTCTACACAGTGCACGCAGGTTACCGAGGGGGCTTTGCCTATACGAAATAGATAACTTTGAAAATCACTGTGGCCAGTGAGACACTGCGTGAGGAAAAGTTAATTTCTCCCGCCGGGCGGTCAATCCACTTCTTTATGTCCGGGATGAGCAGGCGAAGAGAATAACCCGATGAGCCTGCGGGAATGGCATCCCATTCTTCTTGCCACAATCTTATCGTCTTTTTCCTTTCAGCTTCTTTGTTAGATTCAGACCCTTTTTCCCATATACTTTTCCTTTCATTCACTACCAAGTCCCAAGGTGGGGAGCCAGCCAGTACCAGAGCTGCGTTCGTGCTAACCGTGCGGTAGGCCTGCAGAATCCTAAGCGTCGCTGTTCTCTGCGTTCTTCTTAGGGCTGTTTTTGCCGTTCTCGTTTTCAAGGTGTTCTGCAGCCAGACTGGCGCCGCGAAAAGTGCAATAAACATTAGTAGTCGTCGCCGGCACTCCCGCGGGCCGTGTAAGTTTGGCAGAATCTTGCCTATCGCGTTAGCCGCTTTAGCCGCCTTGCCCGTACACTTTCTAATGTGATTTGTCCCCCTGAGACCCTTGTCTAGTAGGAGGCCAAGATATTTGGCCTCTGTAACCTGCTTGATTTCCTGGCCCGCCACCATCAGTTTCATGCTGTCTACTCTCTTTCTGCCTGTCAGAACGATGGCCTCGCTCTTTTCCGGGGCAAGTTGTAGCCCAGCGCTATCCATCCATCTCTTTGTGGACCAGAGAGCCATGTTTGTCTTCAATTCTAGTTCTTCCTCTGTTTTTGCTTGAGAAATTATGGCTAAGTCATCCGCATAAGCAATCATTTCTACTCCCTCTGGGAGATCTTGTCTCAGGACGTCGTCATATGTTATGTTCCAGAGCAGGGGTCCCAGGATTGACCCTTGAGGAACTCCTGCAGTCATGTCTATCTCCACTGTGCCGTTAAAAACTTTTCTGTCCTCTAAGTATCCTGAAACGGCTCTTACGAGAAATGAAGGGACCGCTTTTCTCACTAGGGTGTCTAAAATTCGTTTCCACGGCAGACTGTTAAACGCGTTCCTGACGTCGAGAAGGACTGCCACAAGGAGCTTTCGTTTATATATAGGTTCGCCGTGAAGCAAGTCAGCTTTGGCTGTTATTCGTTGTATTGCTGTAAGAACTGATCTTTTCTTGCGAAATCCATATTGATTGGACGACAGGAGACCATACTGTTCCGCAAACGTCCTAAGTCTGTCTTCTAAAATTGCCTCATACCCTTTTGCTAGGGTTTCAGGAGACATACGGGTCTGTACCCTCCGTTACTTTTGGGGATCAAGACCACTTCCGCCCTTTTCCAGTCTCTAGGCATTTCCCCACTTGCCATCGCCTTGGTAAAAACTGCCGCTACCACCTCCGGGTGTTCCCTGAAGAGCATCTTTACCGCTATAGGCGGAATGCCGTCGGGTCCTGGAGATCTCCCTGGCTTGAGCCTCTCCGCTGCCATCAATACCTCTGCGCGTGTGATAGGCGGGAACTCCTCTTCTTCTGAAGTTGTCCCTCTTCGTGCGTATGCTTCCCTATTAAAATGTCCATGCTGTGGAAATAGCTTGTTTAAAATGTGTACGACCTCTGTGTCTGGCAATGTGACTTTTGGGGCCTGCACGCCTCTCCCTCTAATCATTTTGTAGGGTTTTCCCCATGGCTTGTCATTTATGTCCTTAATCATTTGTCGCCAGTAGAGCTTTTTGCTTTCCGCTATTTCGTTTTTTAAAAGCGTCCTGAGTCTTCTATAATTTTCCAAGGCGAGAATCTCGGCCTCCCGGGTCCTGTGGCGTTTTTTGAGCTCCCTTTTGGCTCTGTTACAATCCGCCCGTTTCTGCGCTATGACGCTGTTCCACCAGTGTTTTGGCTGGCATGTAGCCCTTCTTGGGTGAGGGCGCTTAGTAGCTCTACTGCAGGCCCTTTTGAGGGCGTCATGCAGTTCTTTTGGGGTGTGGGGAGAAGTTGTAAGGATTGCCTTCTTGAGTTCACTCCTAAAGACTTCTTCGTCCTTGATCCTGTAGTACATCTTACTTCTTATAGGCAACGCTTTTTGCTGCAGTTGTAGCGTAAACTCAATACAGTGGTGATCGCTGAGGTTTTCTTCTTCAGTGAGCACTGTCCAATCTTTTATTTTATTGGCTATTGTGTCGTTGCATAATGTTAGGTCGACCGTTGACTGATATCCAGCCCTGTGAAAGGTCGGGTCTTTGCCGTCGTTCTGAATATACAGGTCCAGGCTGGCAGCCCATTCCATCAAAATTCTTCCTCTCTTGTTGGTACGCCGCGACCCCCATGTTTCCGATGCCGCGTTGAAGTCTCCTGTAAGAACTACGCCCTTTCCATTTGTGGCTTCAGTTATTGATATTCCTATTTCACTGAGTAGGTCCTCGAGTTCGTCCAGGCTGCCGTTGGGGCTGCTGTAACAAGAGTACAGCCTCCATCCTTCTAGCAATTCTACCCATACAAACCCGGGCCCGCTTCCGTGTTTTGTGATTTGCGCGGAACCGGTATTTATAATTGCTACACTCTTGGTTCGATCTGAAAACCATTCCTTTTTGTTTGTTGCCATCGCTTGATTTGGTTCGCTCACCGCCACTAGCTTGGCTCTTCTCCTTGTGGCTATCTCTTCGACCATGTCATGTGCGTATCTACTTCTGTTGCAGTTTACTTGAATTATTTTAATCATGTTCATTGCTGTTGTGTAGAAGTTGTTCCTTGGTTCTCTGGTTGTTGGAAACGGTACGCTTGTCTCGCTGAGCCTCCTTCCTCTGTTCCCTAGCCGCTTTCTTCTCTTCTTTTTCTTTTTGCTCGGCCCGTGATTCCCTGGCCTTGGCTTCCCTCTCTTCTGCCGCCGCCCTCGCGGCTTGTTTCCTTTCGTTAAGTAGTTTCGCGTACTGCGGGCAAGCCATTGTTCTCGGTTTATGATCTTTCTCGTTGCACATGTAGCACGAGATATTAGTTTCCTTGCATTCCCTGGCTATGTGTCCCTCTTTCCCGCATCTATAACATCTCTTAGCAGTTTCCCCCTCACTTTGGCAGTCTCTTGCTATATGGCCAATATGATTGCATCTATAGCATGTTGGGATTTGGAACCATTCTTCAACCCTGCATAGGCGCCCTGATATGGTGATGCCTTTTTTGGCCACAAGCTTCTTAGCGTCACGACTGGGTAAGGTTACTAAGCATTGCCATGTTCCTCTCTTGTTGCTTTTTGGTGTTTCCGCTTGTATCTTCGTAGTTTCATGCAGGTCCAACGAATTGCGCAGGACCTTCGATATCTCGTTTAGAGTGAGGAAAGGGTTAACGTCCCTTAGCACAACGGTTTGAGTGGGACCCGTCGCTTCCCTAATGTCGACCTCCATTCCTGTTCCCTGTCGCAGGGCGTTTGCGAAGGACATGCCACCTCCGGTTCCCTTTTCCGTGATTCTGAGGATTAAGTCACCATTTTTATTTTTCTTGACTGGTCCAATCTTAACCGTGGCATCATTTTGCTTGATATGAGGGGCAATGTCTCTAATCATGTCATCCACGGACTTGCCCTCTTTTGCTTTTATCCTTATGGAACTTTGACACCCGGTCGTTCGTTCTTTGCTTTTCATTGGCAGGTCCGGGCTCCTTCCGTCTACCATAAGTTCCGCTTTTCCTCCTGTTTTTCTGCAGCAGACTTCCGCTGCTCTCCTGATTGACTGTCCTTGCCAGTCTGGAGAGATGTATAGTCCCACAGTGCTGTTGGTATTTGCCGAATGACTTTTTTCTAGGACCTTGTTGAGGCTTGACAGGAACTGTTCTGGAGTATTTTCTGTGCTTCCAACACCGATCACGAGTAACCTTGTGTTGCTACTGGCTGAGGCAGCAGTGGGTTCCTCTGCGTCTGCCGAGCTTACGTCAACTAGTTCAAATTGCTCACTACTGCGCAGAACTGCCACCCCACCAATCGGAAGCCGAGTCACGGAGCCGACCAGTGGAAACTGGCTACTCATCTTTTTGAGTACGTTCAGGTCCTTCTCTGAATTTTTGTTTATGAGCATAGCTCTTGATTCCCTGTCAGCTGTTATGCTGTCTTGTATGATACGAGTGGCCTTGAAGGTTAGTTCCGGCCATTCTTCTGCCACCAGCCTGGCTGTCTCTTCTAGGGAAGACAAAGATGCGATTTTATTTTCAATGTCCTTTGCCCTCTGTATGTCCTTATGTTCGTCTTCTTCTTCTCGCTGACACTTTGAGCACGTCCGTGCAAGCCTTTTCTTTTCGATTTGAACCTGCAGTTCTTCCGCTATGGCTTTCCATTTTGCTGTCTCTTCATGTGCCTTAGTTATCTTTTTCTCCCATTCCTCAGTCTCTTTGGATCGATTGTCTTGGATCACGTTTAGTTCGCCTTTTAATTTCTGCAGCCGCCTCTGGGCATCGTCTTGGGCTACCAGCTTGTCCTCGACGTCGGCCTGCAGCAGCAGAGCTCTACTTTCAAGCCTAGTTATGGCAACTTTAATGTCCCCCTTGGTAGTAACATGTTTTTCTTTCAGTATTTTGAGCTGTCTGACGACTTCCAGGAGGCTCTTCATAGCTTCATGGTTCGTGCCTGGTTCCGAGGTTACGTCCAGTTGAGTCCTACCTTCGGCTCGTGCTTTCTTAATCGACTTGCCCGTTCGTTGCTGTTCTTCACCTTTTTTTGCCTCTCTCTCCTCCCGTTGTAGGTCTTCTGGAGATTCAATCATCGTTCGTTTTCGGCTAGTGTTCTCGGGGTATCTGAGGTCTTCTTCTACCTCCTTGTCAGCCTCTAAACGCTTGTCCGTGTTTTTTTCTGCAGCGTGAGCTTTACCGCCGAAATATTCCTGCGGGGTTGTTTTGTTCTCTTTTGTTTCATCACTTTTGTTCGTCTGTCCATTTCTTTTATCCTCCAATATTTCTTGTTCTTCGTCATTCAGACTTTCTTCAGCTGGCTGTCCTGGGTCCCTAGGACCCTTAAAGGGATCCATGCCTCCTCCTCTTTTTTTTTCTCAAAAAATAATAATTTTTTTTTTTTTTTTTTTTTTTTATATATATATAGATTTTTTTATATATACATATATACAGATTTTTTTTATATATACATATATACAGATTTTTCTATATATACATACATACACAGATTTTTATATATACATATATATACAGATTTTTCTATATATACATATATATAGATCTTTTTTTTTTTATTATTATTATTTTTTTTTATATATATAATTATTATTGAGGAGCTATTATACGTATATAACCTTATACGTACAACATGCGCTTTTTGCATATGTGTACACACAGCATATGCATAAGTAATTACCCGTATCTATACATGATTGCGAGGAACAATGCACAGATACGTACGGCCCCTTACTAGCACGTCACGCCAAACATGCCAATGTATGCACGCGTAGGACAAACATTGCAGCCGTGTCGTACTGTTACAAATCATATATGTGCGCTGGGTACGGACCTGCACGTCCGCATGTTCACAAGCGTTGCTTATGTGTCCCCGTTACGTATGCGCTGGACAGATTGTATGTAAACACGCTGGTAGTGCAGAACAGCTGATGTTCCAAAACCGCTGGATTGTTCGAGGCACCGATTGTAAACAAGTTTGCGCTCGAAGTTCGAGCGATTGAAAACGATGACACTATCCGAGTTGACACGAAAATATGTACTGCACAGTACCTGTGAGGTGTTTAAGGTGTGCGCTGGATTTCTCACTAAGTGCCGTTAACCCAGTGCCGTTGCTCAGTCCGTTTAGGACCTCGGGATTCTCACTTTTCACCGTTTTCCACAGAGCGAAGTTCACAC
Source organism: Dermanyssus gallinae (assembly GCA_003439945.1). Lineage (NCBI taxonomy): Eukaryota > Metazoa > Arthropoda > Arachnida > Mesostigmata > Dermanyssidae > Dermanyssus > Dermanyssus gallinae. Next base: position 1,050,585 of record QVRM01003125.1, on the reverse strand, counting down.
TCGACCGTTCAGGGTGAGGTCTAGCAGACGTCTGTTATATGTATATATATGTGATATATATACATATATATATATATGTGATATATATATATATATATATATATAGATATATATATATATATATATATATATATATATATATATATATATATATATATATATATATATATATATATATATATATATATATATATATATATGTATATATATATATATATATATATAATCTGAATCAGCTTGAAAAACTATTTATATTGTCTCGAAAGCCAACAGACAAGTTTGGTGCGGTAACAAAAACCAGAGCTATATATATATATAATATATATATATATATATATATAGCTCTGGTTTTTGTTACCGCACCAAACTTGTCTGTTGGCTTTCGAGACAATATAAATAGTTTTTCAAGCTGATTCAGCGCGTGGGAAGAAGCCCTAACCTTTTGGCGGGAGACTCGGAATTTTTGCGTCAGAGGCTGTCGCTCGAGATTCAACGAAAAAAACGCAGCATCTGTTCCGGGCACATTGCTGAATTGGACTAATCCTGGGTTAGATCATTTGTGACCACACGCGTGACACACAATTGTTCCACTATAATTTGTTAACATAACAAAGTTGTATATATTTTTTTTTAATGAAAAAAAAGTCTATATATATATATATATATATATATATATATATTGGCTATTCCGTACCGTGAGCTTTTACAATCCCTATCTGAGTCTTGCCGGGGGCATAGGCTTAGATTAGCGGTTGTGCGTTGCTGAACAAATGCACTTTTAGTGAAGCTGGGGCTGTATCTTGAAATGAACGGCTCTATTGATAATTGCGGGAGACTTTCAGCTACTCCCGTACAAACGTCGGCAATCTTCAGCAAGTTAATAATGCGTTTCACGCACTTAGTCCCTAGTTGCCAGAAGGGCGGTTCGCTTCTGCTGCTGGAATTGCACTCATTCCTAACAGCAATAATTACACAGGCAAGAAAGTTGTACTCTAGGTCATTCTATAGTGCATCTAGTATTTTCGTATTAACCCCGGTTCTCAATGTTGAATGCTCAATGTTGTATTATTGTATATGTGTGCGCCTTGGTTTTTTTTTATTTGTTCCCAGGCTAGTGTCTATGATGTGGTATATAGCCCGCAGTTTTGTCTATGCATAATATGTCCTTGAAGTGTATATTTCATCCAAATCTATGTATATAGGTTGGTCAAAAATTACTGTGCTAATTTTTAGGGCAACTGGTACAACTCAGCGATAACGTGGAACGAGGAATAGAACGAGAAATGGCAATGTCTTCTGCTAGAGTAAGAGTAGAATCAAAAAAAAAAATGATATCAAGCCTTTTATCCCGACATACGAGATGTCACTCTATAGACACTCGTATATTCGTCAAATCTGCAATTGCGGAAACTCCAGTCAGCCTATTGAGAAACCAATTACACTTGCATGGTTGGAAGAAAATGCATTTAGCAACCGACTTTAGCTCAAAATAGGAAATGCAAATTGTATTGAAGATAATTTTTAAGAACTTAAACTCTGCAGTTCCTATACTTTGGCATTCACGCTTAACTACAAATATTTTTACATCATGCTTATACTTAGTCCAAACAAAGGCACATATAATATTGATTATTTTGGTACCCTGATGCTACGAGCAATGATGGAAAAGTTACACAGGTATTTAAGTACAAAAATTATTTGAAAACATTTCTTCCTGCCATTATACAGGTTCGGTACCGATTGCAGAGATTCAGACGGCTCCTGCAGTGGCGTTTACACTTTCGATCAGCTTCTCGAAGATCAATAAGGGTCGCGTAACGGGGACTTTTCAAGTGGCCTCACGAGAAAAAGTCTAGTTTCAGTTTATTATTATTTTCAAGCACACGCTCCTTACAGAAGATCCTTGTTTACATCGTTTTACTTGTCATTCCAGTATCCTCTAATGTGGCTCGAAAGGTCGGGAAATTGCGCCGGCCAAGCGATGGACTCGCCTCGGCTGATCCACTGATTGACGTTTAGGTAGGCTCGCGCCGCATCAGTGTTGTGTGGTAGCGCTCCGTCGTGCTGGAACGACATACTTGAACGAATATTTTGTAGGACTCGTGCTAAGTTCTGGCAATGTTTTGCTTAAAAATGCAGGTACGCGCTTAATCTTTCAGAAAATTCGTGTGAGCACCTATAGTTTGGTTATTCACTAAGACAGCTCAAACGTTCACGGAGAAACAAACCTGGTGTACGAGCGTCGTACATGCGGGCGGGCCAGGTGCGGGTTTTCCCGCGTCCAACATGATCGTTATTAGATGCGCACTTATGTTTGGATGTAGTAGTTAATATGAGCCCCTGATATAAAAGAATGACATGTGTATTTAGGTATACATGCCAAGCGAACAATAAATCAATACGCATAATGCAAAAAAAATAAGTAATTAAGGGTAAGAGCCACAATAGAGGATTATATATTGCAAAGTTTCGTTTCTTAAAAATTATTTTATTATTGAAAAAAAAAATTCTATTTTGAGCTAACGTAAAATGCAATTAGACAGATGCTCAATTTTCTCCTAAATACGCTGGTACGACTGGTTTCTCCATAGGATGTCTGAAGCAATGGCAGATTTGTTTCAGATATGTCAGGATAAAGAGATATTTAACGCACTTCGACAATACTGTGATTATTTGTTTTTATTAAAAATGACACCTACAAAGACTCATCTGAGTAAAGCTATGCTTTTTACATCACAACATCACTTACACAATGAACCATATGCGGCTGCGTTAGCGGCGGAGATTTGTGCCTGCACCAAGGTCAGCTCTGTATATATATATATATATATATATATATATATATATATACATTCTGTGAGGGTTTCGTATTGCACGTGCAACCTCAGCCGTCGCCTTTGTGCAGACTGTCAGCTCGTTCTTGTGGCCTCTGTTTGCCTCTACTGACAGGAACGAGGTGGTTGCGTGTCTTTACGACGTATGCTCTTTTCTTGCCTTGTTCGCCAACCAAAATGGCGAGTGAAGAAGGCTTGGGGGAGCAGGAAAAAGCTGCTTTGTCTAGAAAACTTAAGGCGAGAGACGACTTTGAGGATATGATGAAGGCAAAGTTAGCAACAGCTGCCCGTCTAATTCGACGTTTCGAACGCGATCACAGCTCTTGGTGGTAATACCACAGTAAAGAGTAGGATGTCGACTGCTCCAACTATGGCCACCGCATTTCAGGCTGCACAGGTTTTTGGATCAGTCAGTAATGTAAACAACATTGAGAATGATACCACTGTTAACGAAATCGACGGAAACGAAGCGTCCGAGGAGGAATACAACTTATTTGCTAATAGAGACGTCGCAAAAAGCTAAGAGTGAATAAAGGATCAAATAGAAGCCATAAGACGGTTCAAGGGAGAACTTAAAGGCTTCTCCAATTGTGTTATAGTGCGAATGTCCGACATAAGTAGAGATGCTGTTGTCGTCTCTCTGGATGAACCATTCGGCGACCAAATTTTACTCCTTTGCGGCGAAGTCCTCAGACGTTTTTCACCTTCAAAACCAAAATTTGAATCTAGGTTTGGCTTTGTCATGTCTGGTTAATTACAGTTGAAAGAGACCAACGGTGTAGTTTCAGCCAAGAAGGTAATTTATATGAAAAGAACGGGTACCAAAAAGTACCGGAGCTGTGGATCTATGAGAGTACGCGGGAGTCTATTAAAATTGGCGACCTTCTGCATTGTGAATCTCTTGTTTTGCATTGTGAAACACATTTTTGTGACTCCGCTCGAAAAGAAGGACGACAAAAAACTACCCGCCAGCAAACGTTGCATGCGTCTGGTTGCCTAAGTGTTCAAAATGTTCAAAAATATTGTCATGCTGAGATTTTAACATAATTTGTATTCCATGGACTTTTCGTCATTTCAACAGTTTGGCGTTTGCCGTACATCATCTGTGGAATTGGCGCTCGCCCACGTATTACAATCCGTAGTTGTTAGTACAATCGATAAAAATTTGCGTCGGAGCTTTTGCGAGACTTTGTCGCCGCCTTTGGTTGTTTCCATTACTTATTTTTAATACAAATGTTGCAGGTGTTGGGACGTTCAACGAGTGATGTAAAATGGTTGCGCTCATATTTAAACTAAACTAAAAAAATCAAACTATGAGAGTTGATTCCTCTGAGTCCTCGTGCAGCCCCGTGGACACCGACACTTCCAGGGTTCTGTGCCCGGACCCTGGGGGTGTCGGTGGGTGTGTCGACCTTTTATTTACAATTTTTGATTTCTAAATATTTGCTTGGCTCGAATATCTAGAGGGTGACTCAGGCAAACCTGTCGCGTTTGTTGATGATACGACGCTGTCATTCGGACCACGTGGTCAGTTCAGAATTCCCTGATCTCCTCTCATAAGTGGAGACAGTCGTTAAATTCCTTAATAATATTTTGTGTCTTCGTTATTACCAGCAGGACGAATTCTACTTCATTCAGAACTTTTCGGCTAAAGCAGCACCACAGCTGGAAATTCTCTCTAGCAGGAAGAAACTTGGGCCTAATAGAGACTACAAAATATCTCGGCTTTAAATTGCCTTGCGCAAAGCCCAAATACCTTACCTTCATTTTAGCTCTATATCGCATGCACTTTGACGGCGTTGCTGTTAGTGGCCTGACCTTGATTTACAAAACCCTTACTTATTCCCTGCCAGTCTTCCCCCACTGTATGCGTGCACAGGAAAGTGGGTTTGAGACTTTGCTCTGTCGGGATCAAATAATGCAAACGGTGCTCTAGGAGTTATATTTAGCAGGCGATTCTGAGACACTGTCCGTGATCTCTGCGATGTCAAAAAGTTTCTCCCAATTTACACGCTTTAACTGCTAAGGATTTTTACGCAGGAATTTTGAATCTTTTATTCCCCACATTGGTTATGCATAGTTAAGATGCACGTGCCTTTTGGTGTTGTTCTTCTCTGGCTGATTCGGTCCGAACTTATTGGCTGACGAAACAATTTGTTATGGTTGTTTATGACTTGTTGTTGCGCTAATAAACCACATTATAAATCTTGACTATTAGTAGGTAGACGCTTCGGATTGATTACTCTCATGTGTTTGTTGTTGCGCAAGACAGTCGCTGTAGCAGCTGCTACAGTCTTGCTGAAACGGGGCAGTTTGCCCAACGGGCGCGTTAGTGAGAAACGCTGGTCAGGTTTTAGCGAACTTATTTGACTACTAGTCCTACTTTGTTGTTAGAGTGAGGGGAAGAATGCCCTCACGCACACCCAGGACCGGTAGCGTGGGACTCGACGCAGATGTTGTTGGAGCATGATATCCACTTAAAAACCCTTACCTAAGGACCCATGACGAGGCGAGAAGCTGGTACTGTTCATTGATATTACTTCAACACTACTAGCCTTTGTTCACCATGGCATTTAGCTTGTGGTAGGTCTGCCCGTTCTACAGACAGCAGGCTGCCGAGCCGGCTGCACGGTCGAAAGGTTGTGCTCTATACGGACTTGCCCTTTTTCTATCAGGGCAAATCCGGCCCATGGCCTTTTCGGCAGCCGTCGGTTGCAGGCACTCATACCCGCTCATCTTAAACCGCGCGCCAACACGTTCTCAGTCGAGCGTCGATTAGAATAACGAATGTTTTCGTTTGTTAGTAATTCCTTGTTTCGTCTTCGGTCTTCCCTTTCCCCTTTTTCTTGCTTTATAGCGAGCGATAATCGATTTGCCCCCGCCTAGCTCTTTTCCAAGGGACAAGTGAGTTCACTTGCTAGATGACGTCGCACTTCATCCTTTTTTTTTTGTTCTGGGAGGTTTCGGTAATGCATGATGCACATGCGCCACTAGCAGCCTGCGTGACTAGTGTGAGACTCGCAAACCCACTAAACCCGGATTCCTCCCCACCCCCCCAGGCTCGGTATTACTTTGGCATTACATCGAAAAAGGCACTTCATCCTGGAAACGGGCTTCTCTGCCAACTTCTAGATAATACCCTGATTGTTTATGTTGCTGATAACATGTTGTGACCTAAGATTTTAATGTTAGACTATCCAACGAACTATCGCCTTATCAACGATACTACACATTTTCGATTTAACAATATATATATATATATATATATATATATATAAACCACAGTGTATGTTAAATATGTTCCGTTTTGTTTGCCGAGTGACCATGCAGCTAGAATTAGAGATCCTCATCCGCTAGACCACAAATGGCATTTATTTAAAGCCATTGAGTTTTGACAAAAACGCGTCGTCTGCTACGCAACAGCATCAGTAGAAGCAACGATAGGAACAGAGACAACGACTAGATGAGTTTTTCGCTTTAGCATTCTATGATGTACGGTAAACCGGCATCCAATTATGCACTCTGCGCCGAGAGCAAACAACTAAAAAAAAGATGTCAATGACAGACAAGGATGGCGCTAGTCAATGTTCACATAAACGCAGAAACCGACTTGCCGACTGAATGAGAAAGAGTTAGGCAAATCAGCCACGTCAAAGACCCGGATGACAACGATTCCACCTTTTTCTTTGTGGAGGAGAGCAGGCACGAGAACCTGCGCTATTCAGTCGCTAGGCGCATGAGATACGTAAGATTGTCTACCAAAACAGTACAAATCGCTGATATACCTACAGATACTATCCGTTGCAAAATCAGCTACCCTTTGGCCGATCGTTAACAAGGTTTGTCGTGCACAGGAAATGTAAGCAGGTGACCCGACATTCTTCCAAAAAAGCCCGAACAAGGCATAGCGATGTTTATTATGTTGCCGCTAGCCTGGCTCGTCGTTAGCGCGATTTCAAAATCAGGTTTCTTCGTGAGGGAAAGGCACCTTGGCGTAGTTGAGCGGGGCGGCCGGGTGAAAGAGGCCATCCATATTGTCTTACATACCGCGGATATTGTAGATTAGACATACGTATGCATTCTGGTGCGACTCTGGAGATTCGGACGACGTCGAGCACACGGTCCACCGGTGCGCGGCTATCGCAAGAGCACGCTCTGTGGCGTTTAACTCCCTCTGTGAGTGTCGAAGGTACTGGCATGCAATTCTAAGCCTAAGAGGGTGGGAAGGATATCGGTACTCGTGAGTCTGCCGGGAAGGTGTGTTTTAGCTGGTAATGCACACGAACAGAATTGAGTCATATACTCTCCACCGGTGCTGAGCCCCACACTACCGGCCATTAATACCAGCGGACGTGCGTAAGAGCATTTTCCCACGTTAAAAAAATCCGCCCCACTCGAGCGGCCTTGTAGCTCTCGAACCTAAATATTTGCCGTGACCGCTGAACATCTGTGCTAGCTGGTGCGTTACTTCTTTAGGGCGTTCCATTATGGTCGGATAGTGCTTATTCATCAATCACCCGATCACAGCGAGTGCAAAAATCATCTGCTTACGTAAGCGTCTTTACCCGTTTAAGCAGGTCCTTCACAATGTGATCCTGCCGTTGTGTACAACGTTACAAATAGCGTAGCTCAATACGAAGCCCTGCGGTACCCCAGCCGTGAATAGTTATCTTCCGCGTTTAATTTGAGCGTCCGGTCCCTCATATAGTCGGTTAACTCCTACGCGCCTATGTATGCCGACACCCTCTTGGCGGCTAGGTCACTTCTGATCACCGACCGATTTAAATATATTGTGGAAAGACTTGAAGTATCTTTACTGTGCTTTAGGTTCTTGGACTTCTGTTACACTATGCTACAATTGGATCTACGGTACCCACTGACTTCATGATAGGATATTTTTGGGATAAAGTTGATCTACACTACTGAGGGCTGACTCTTAGCCATCATTTAAACCTTGCTTGCAGATGCAGCGCGCCACTACGGGGCTCGACAGCGTAACGTCACCTACCACAATCAGTCGGCATGAAAACGGAAAAGTTGGCATACCGTGTTTTACAAACAAATACGGCTAACGAGGCCTAGACAATCAACTGGTGTATTCTGGTGGCTCGTTCTCTCTTTTCCTCTCAATTTTTTGCTTCCGCTCCCTGCCCCTAAGCCAACGAAACGCATACGAAGCATCCCTTTTTGTGAGGGAACAACGTAGCGGGACCCACATGTTTAGCACACGACGCTCACGACGCACCAGTTATAATGGAGGATTCCATAGTTCCAATTTCATCAATAACCAGCCTTACTCCCTTCAACGCCCATGGGAATGGGTGAAGCTAGACTGATGAATTAATAGGGTAGTAAGATGACGACTGTGGCGACGGTGATGACGGTTCTATTGGTGGCTGGTTACGCTGTTCGGGTTAGGAGGTCTCGTTAGATGAGTTGAAAAATTGCTGCATTGCCTGCCTTCCAGCCTTGTCTCCGGACCAGCCCTTCTGCTTGAGGCTACTGACTTAGAGGTCGCCGCCCTAGTTGTCCTGGTCAGTCACGGTAGCCGGCAAGAGGCCGCCGCGGCCGCCAGCTCGACTGTAACGACTGTGAAAAGGCGGGCGTTCATTTTTCAAACAAAGCGCGGCGCCACTTAGATGCATGACCGCTGCCGCCGCTGCTTCTCCGACGACTGCACTTGACGGCGGAGATCAGTGAGCCAAGTCCCTCAACCCCTCCGCGCCTCCGCCGCCCCGTAAACTCTATGCGAGGGAGTTTGACCACTAGCCAACGGCTGACAGAGCAATAGTGGTGACTCGAGTGAGGTATAAAGCAGCAGAATTCCCGCATTCGCCGGGGAATCGTAGTCGCGCGCGGTGCAGTAGGCAAACGACTGATTCTGTTGATAGACGGTGCGGAAACCGTGCGTCCTTCTATCAAAAGCCAACAGCCAGAGAGAAGTCTTTATCTAATTATAATGTACTATTATTATTATTATCATTCTACGGCGGCAATAGCCCACGGCCGCGTGCCGCCGTCGCTAACGGACAATGGGGTCCGTCCGGACCGTTCGAGCGTTCAGGCCTTTGAGCAGCCGCTGCTAATTCTCAGCAAACGGTTGAAACGGAGGCTCATTCGTTTGACTAATGTACAGACTTAGTTATGGTTATAGTTATGTGGTAGTCGTAGTGGTTGTTCCGTTGTTGTTGCAGCATAAGTAAGGCATTGCGGGTTTTTTATATGATTATAGATCTCTGCCCCCTCTCCCTGGCTTGTCGCTGAGTATTTCTAGTAGCCGCAGCAGCAGATGAGGTACTTGTTCTTACAGAGAAAATAATTTTGTTTAATTTTGCCACATGGTTTTTTTAATAAATTTGCACATACGTATAAACTAAAATAAACAAAAATACACACCATAATTCGGGAGCTCCCATCTGGATAGTTTTAAGGAGACTTTCTTTAAATAAAAGATAGTTAAATGAAATGGAACTTCTACTTTTCCCGTCCTACTTTTGGTAAGATAATTGGCACCTTTGGTTATGCTGCCTGCTGCCTGCTGTCTCAGACGGGCAGACTGCGTGCTATGCGCTATCCGGCTTAAAGGATTTACAAATGAGGATGCTAGCGAGTCGTTGTCTCAGATTTGCAACACAAACTGCAAGTGTTTAAAATCAGAACTAGTTCTTTAGTTGGCTCTAAGTGGGCTTTACACAAGGAGGAAAATGCGTTGTGCCCTAGCAGAACCTTTCGTAAAAATACGCAATCAAAGACATTTCCTGTTCAGTGCGGCAAATTGCTAAATCTTCTGCCTGTTCGAGCTTCCCCTTTGCGTATGATTGAGGCGAGGTGTCAGTGAAAGAGCTATTACGAGTGGTGTGAGCTCATATCCTTGTCGCCATGCAAACACCATTATAACTTAAAGAACTATTGCATGCATTGCTCAAAATCACAGGGCCCTTGAAGCGATTGCCATAGCTAAAACGTTCACTGGGGGACAAGAAGATGCAACATGATTGTGTAGAACAGAATTCGAAAAGATAAAGTTATTTTTCAACTTTCACAATACCTCAAAATCGCAACCCTTCGACCATTCACAGCGCTCAAAAATAGCATATTCAGGCAAACGCACATTTTATGACGATAATTTTGGCTCCAAAAAAACGCAATATTTGTAAACTGGTTTGCTGCAATCCTTGCCGACGGTGCGGGTGCGGATCAGGTTTTTTCCTTAGATCGCCTAAAGAAGAATACCGGGAGCTAGTTCGATTTCTCTGCATCGAACAGGCAGAATCGCCAGTATAATTATCCTAATAAATAGGGTTTCTAAACACCGGTTCCCGGAATGATTTAAATGCTGCATCATCGCATATTGTAGGTACGCGTATCCTCGGATGTTACATGAGAACTGTCCAAGTGTTATGCGTATGGTTTCTGTTGTTTTGGGGTGGCACGTGAGCACGCAAGAACCTGGTCTGCGCGGTTGACGAATCTCAAGCAAATGGCCACGACCGTATAAAGGAAAGTCGCATCAGGAATGAGGTTGAGAACTAGGTGTAAAACCTTGAAACAGACCTAGACGGTTGTTGTCCTGCAGACCGCTCTCTGCTTCTATGTCTGTATGAAACGCATAATCAACGCAAGTAATGTGCAAATTACGTTATTATCTATGGCAATGTCGCGGACCCACGTTCAGCTTGGTACAATCAGGTAAGGAAAATAAGATGATAAAATATTTGTTGGTTAGATGTCAATCAATGTTGCGGTACTTTACAATACGTTTATATGTGCCTTCAGTTGCTTGATTGTGATTTTTACTTCGTATGCATTTGTGACGACTCTTATTTATTAACAAGCTCACCTTTCAGCATTTTTTCACCTTTCAGATTTGCTTTCTTTTTGCCTTGTTGGGCATGTATATTTTATTTAATTCAGATTATGTTACTCAAATTTAGTATACTATACACTGTATGTATAAAGTTGTTTTCATAGTCCTTTATTTTCATGGTCCCTGCATGAGAAGCAGTGCAACGTTTATGCTTCAGCGCTGCGCATTCCATTTTTTTAGATATATTACAATAATAAAAATAATATATCAGTAAAACAATACAAATTGCGCCCCAGTCAGCTCAGGGATAAGACTCCTGGGGAATCAACCGCATGATATCTATCGCATTGCAGCCCACGTCTACTACAAAGACATCGCTCGTTTTTTTAGTTTTTTTTTAATTGAAAAATGTGTTTCAATCATTTCTCACGGGAACCGCTTACGTTTTACTGCGACGACATCCCTGGTCTGGTTCGCGGATTCCCCCTACAATCCACACACGTGATGACTACTAGTGTCAGTTAGAATGCTAAACTTTTTCGGTCTGATCCTCAACCAACATTTAACGTCCATGGGTTCAATTTCGCATAGCTCCGTAAGACGGACCCCATAAATACAAATATGCAACGGTGGGGATCGAACACGTGCACCTACGTGCCTCTTCCGGTTGCAAGGTGAAAGCGAATGCACCACGCCACTGCGCTCGATCAGTTGGTATGCTGTGAGAGCTTTCATTGGCTGTTTCGCGTATTGTAGAGTGCTAGGTTCTCGCGTCTCTTCTCCTTCTACAAGGCATATATTGTTTTTGCAGTCACCAGTCAGAGCAGCGTTAACTGTTCGTAGGTTCTCGAAGAAGGGTCTTGTGCCAGCAAGGAGTACATTAGCCCATTGGCTAGATGTATGTAGCTCAATAAGACTGCATATAGCATTCGCTTACCGCGCTTACCTGCTATCCCTGTTTGAATGAAGTCTTAAAAATATCACGTAGGGAGGTTGTCTCCTCGTCCCATTTTCAGTAAAAAGATGCAACTTCGCAGGGCTAGAAAACTCCGATTTTAAACAGGTAAGCGTACAATGCATACTCCAGAAAATTTGAGGTGAGTCTAGTCGAGCCGGTGAAACATTACGCATTATATATATATATATATATATATATATATATATATATATATATATATATATATATATATATATATTTATCTATATATATAAATGAGGTAAGTAAAGTATGACCAGACTTTAATACAAGCAGCATTTGGTTTAGTCTTGCATAGGATATCAATAGAAATCCTTGCTAGAAAAACGTATTTTGAAAATGCTCAAAAGTTCTCCTGAAAAATTATTCAGTATTGTAAAATGAGAGCAAACAAGTCTTTCCCACCCTTTAAGCCAACCTCCGGCGTCCGTCCCAGTACTGCGGCGACGTCTTTTCGCTAGATGTCGACAGATTATCGCTAGCTATAAAAGCGTCCTTCTAGGTGGTCCGTTGCCTTTTTTTGATATGGGAGGTTTGGAAAATGCATAAAGCACAGTCGGTCTTGGCAATCAACAACACCTAGTGTAGGCTTTTGCCCATTAAAAAAACCCTGTCTTCCCGACCACCCACGGTTCGGAATTGTGTTGGACAATACTTCGAGACCATGAGAGGAGAGCCTCGTGCTCTACCGACTTATGGTCCCCGAACCCGGGGGTTTGTCCGCTGCCCTGAATGTTTGCGATCGCTCCAGTACCTTCTGGAAAAGTTGCAGAGAAAGGAGAGCGAGGCGAACTTGCGTCGTCTCCAATGCCAGCGGATACCATATGAAGTTGCAAGTCTGTGCTAGATAAAAGTGCTACCGTATCTGATTCTGCTTGACAATTCATATTGTCTGAATTCCAGGACGTCTGGCTAGACCTATCGCGGCGGAGACTCTTTTACTCGCTATCGGGGAGTAAGCAGAGCTGGATACCCGGTTTGGGTCATTAGATCTAAGTTCATAAGGTGAGGAGTCCAGTAAATTGCCTAAAGTACGTTTAAGGCAGTTAACCGAAATACTAGAAATGCTTTTGATTTTATATCTATTTCTGTTTTGGTCGTGAAAGTATTGTTTTTATTGATTAGTGTTGATGTAGCGACAGTGTTGCATTTTATATAGGGACTGGGCTGATACCATTGGTCGTCGAGGTATCGCCAGATATTACCATCCCATAGCTTCGTAGAAAGTGCATAACAGCTGTTCTCTAACCACTTTGGTGCATTTGGCGGTTTTGAAAGGTAAATTATACAAAAAAGTCAGTAATTATGGCATCCCAGGCTAGACGACGAGCTCCTATTTAGTTTCGCAGCATAATCATATGCAACAACAATCCAATTTAAATAGTTGGATTTAAATACAAATCGCGATCAATTCTCGATAGCACAACCGAGACGATATTCAAGCTAATATAGTGGAATCGTGTTTGACATACAGGACTGACGTCAACTGTAAAACTCATAAAGCCTGAGCGCAAGTCCACTCATATATATATATATATATATATATATATACGGTTTCTAACAAAGGTTGCTTTGACACTCAATTAGAAGTTTGACATTGGTCCTGTCTGCTTGCACATAGGTTAAGTAAACAATACGTCAGAGAACTTTCTTGACAGTGACTGACCGTGTAAGGTTATCTGCTACTCAGCTGCCCAGCGAACCTTAGATAAAGGATTTTGGCTTTAAACCCCTGGGGCAAACGTCTTGCATGAGCATCTTACGCTACAGCATCAGCTAAAGTTTCCGCCTCCTGCCTGTAATAATGGCTTTATTTCGCGTATGTGCTATTGTTCTCTGATTATATATTGGGTTGGATTCAGACCGTTACTGGCGCTCAATGAAACGCTATTTGCTGCAGGCATTGTTAGGTTTGCATTACACATTGAGGTCTTGAGAAATCCACTTCACCATGCAATCGCTACCGCCCGGACTGTGAAAACATTATATGAATATACTTTATGGTGCGTTTTAGTGAGCTGCGTTTTAAATAAGTCTAAATGCCCGCTCGACGGCAGCAACGAAGGAACCATCATAGTAACGTCATAGTTAGTTGGTTATTTCCGTTTCTACTCAGTATTCTTGACATTCAGGTTTCACCTCACTACGCATTATAGAATAGTTGTTGTTTTTCATTGATTTCGACTCCGTCTTACTGGAAACCTACTGTCTGCTCTAATTGAATTCAGATGAATGCTATTGGCAGCCCGGCGAGATTTGTGCAAAGGACAAACAGACGGACTTACATACTTCTGTTCAATATCTATCTAAGACGTTCCCGATGGCTAATCTTCTCTCTACCTCGAGACCAGACAATGCCCTCTCGGTGCTGCTTTTAATGAATTGAATCTCTGGCATAGTAATGTGTTTGCATATAGATAAAAGCGTGCTTCAATTTTTCAGCATTAAAGTCCACCTAAAATAGAGTATTTTATTACAGAAATTATGCTATTGTCACATGCTGGCCAACTATAGCTCTGGTAATATATACTAGCTGCAGAAAAACTATCCATAAAATAACTAAGGTGATTGCCACCTGTCTCCATGAGCATTAAATATTATTTTCTAAATACGCTCGCTATAGAGGTCACTACAGCCCTTAACATACTTCGTTCCAGGCCGGACAGTGCGGAGTGTCACAGGTAATTCTCAAGTGACGAAATTTCTGCTGTTATTTGGCGTACTGCTCGATTAGTAGCTCGATTATGTGCGAGCAGCGTGATTACACTGGCACACTGGCCAGGACGAGCTGCCTGTGTGTGTGTGTGTGGTTAGTCTGCTTAGTTCAAAATTCCATCAAGAGGTCGGACTGTTGGATTCAGTCCAATGTGAAAGGTAGCCGCCGCCTGAGATGTGCGAATTTCTATGATTTGGGCAATCGACAACGCAATTTTCCAGCTCTCTGTCCACTTTCAAGGCAGAAGTGGATAACCTCTTCTCAGCGTCGTCACCGCGATGATCGCCTGTTTTTATTTTAACACAAAGAACACTGTAAGTAGAAAAAGTGACGGCCAAATCAGCACTAACAACTAAAACAATAACTGCAGCAACAGGTATATATATCCTTTATCCATCTTTTATTTTGCGTCTGAAAAGGTGCGAGGAAAGTGCAAACCAACCTACTACCAGAACCTTGTCCAAACAGACGTTGGGAACCATTCAAAAGTTAGGGCTGAGACGTGTAAAAACATATCAATAAACTAATTCATATCGCTGGGTCAATGACGATCGGCATTATCCTTAGGTTGTGGAAACACGTTTAATGTATATATATATATACATTAAACGCACACTAATTACACACACTATACGTTGCACGACCGCAACAAGGATTCCTGCTATAAAGTTCTGACTGAATACATAATCTATGGACTGGACTGAAGAGGGCTAATGCCGTGACGTAAATAAGTCCCTGGTGACGTACGAACAGCGTCCTACGTTGAATGGCATACGTTGTTTGCACATATGTTTATACGGAGAGTTGTAATGTCATAGGCAATGACTACTGTTGCATACCTAATGAACAAATGTGAACGAAAAAAAGAGAAAAGAAGAAGTAAAATAGCTAAGCGAAGCCGTTAAGCGACGTTACCAGCCAGCTAAGACTAACGACATCGTTCCGTTGACGTGTTGGCATATGCAGAGAAACAGCCGAGAACAAAATAACTACGACCAATTATGTGTCGTAACAGCAAGGAAGTGCGTTCATAAACACACGAAATACGAAATATTCATAACTATCTGACGAAATAGCTCAAAGCGAGCGTCCTCCTTTCTTCTTCAGTAGCGTTTACAACGGGAGCATCGATCCGTTGTAGGGGCGTTTTTTCAACAACATTTAATAAATAACGCAAATCAAATAAGGAAAACGCGTTGAGAAGCAGGCGAAATGATAAAAAAAAATGCTTTCTGTAAACGGTCACATGTAGTTCGTCAATTATGGCAGTATCTGTACTGGGGATCGTTTTTGCTAAACTGTGCGACTCGCCATCGCACTGAACTTTTGCGCTAATTGAATATCGATGCCGTAACCGATTGATCAAACTAACGTAGAACGCGCAGCTAGTATACGACCGTCATGCCGGTCGTCCATTGCGTTTAAACCACGAGGCAAGTGGCAAGTTTTTAAGACCGCAATACACAACGGAGTGTATAGGAAATTTTTTAACGCTCTTACAACCACATTTTAGACGCTTGTCATGGGTTAGGTTGCCTGTGGCACGATAACGGCTAAATTCATCTATCGTTATCGTGTTCTGATAACTGGATTTATGTCTATTAATCATGGTTGCCATGGAAGCGCACCCTCTCGAACCGTGGGTTAGCCGCTTAAGCCACTGCCGCTAAAAACAGTTACCTTTCGCTGATTAACATTGGACTGCGCCGGCTAGGTACGCAGGTGCTCGCGGCTTTGAGAGAAGGAGATAAGCTGCTTAATCATCACGTGATAAGTGCTGCATACAGCTTTTGCATGACCAGCAAATAGTAGGGTATATTGTCCTGTAGTGTACTTAGTATTATATAACTCGGAGACATATGTATGTACTCGTAGATATTGGGTAGGCCAGAAAGTAGTTATAAAATCAATCTATGGACAAACGAGTTAACTGATTTTATTCATTCAAAATTTTTTTTTTCAAATTGATTTTTTACATATATATATATATTTATTTATTTGTATTATACGCAGTACACTTATATTACAAAATTAGGTCAACCCCAGTAAACCACTGCCTGAGGGCAGCGAGCCTAGCACCGCGGCCGCATTTCCACGTTGCACTTCAATGGATATTCTCTGCAGCAGAAATTCTCCCGCCCTTTTTTCATCCTTCTCGCTTGCCGCTCTTTTCCCAATTTCTCTCAGGAAACTTACTGTAGATTCGCCCATGACCCCCATTGTTTCGATCGCAACTGGCTGTACTATAAAGGTTGCCTCCAACTCGCGATACTTCCAGCTTTTTCGCTGCTCCGCTAAATTAGCAACAGCGCCTGCTGATCTTGAGGCTCGATCCCTGTAAGATGGGGCCAGTGTGTCCCACACGGTTGCGTCCCACACAAGGGCCTTTCCGGAGGACCAGGGAACCAGGGTCATCCCGTCTGGCCGTAGGGCTGAGTCCGTTGCCAGACCGACTGGCTCTTTTCTGCAGGGCACGTTAGCGGACTGCAGCGCCTTTGAAATAACTTCGTTAAGAGCGGCGTGGCGCGAATGTCTTCCGCAGCTTCTAGAACAGCTGAGGCCATGCTCTCCCCTCGGCGACACCGGTGTGTCGCAAAGGGAGCAAGCATGAGGCGCGCAAACGGCCACCCCTAGCCGCAGCCCAGAAACGATGCGGAGTGTTGTATTGTCCAGCATCGTCCCCAGCTGCGGCGAGGGAATGGCTTGTAGCCATTTGGCGCTTGATTCATTGAAGGCTGCTAGAAGGCGTGCTTTGCCAAGTGTATCGACAGTATTGTCCAGGATTTTCTGTTGAATGGCTTTGACTACGAAAGCGTCCAAGGTAGACTGACGTGCGTCCTCAAGCACCACGCGGTGGCTGGCGGCGAAAAACGTACTCTCTGTTGTTAGCCACAACCTTCCCCATATCTGGACCAGAGTATCGATTCCCACGGCAAAAATATCTGGTTTTTGCATCCCGAGGAATGTCTCCATGTGAACTTTACTGCTTCTGGTGCAGTGAACTTCTTTTGTCGTAGAGAGTTCTGTAGACTTCTGATTAGGCGGTAGTCTAAGGCGCGGTCTTTCAGAACGGGGTTTACCCAAAATGTGTAAGTTGCCGCAGCGGACCTTGGCGAACCAATTGTATCACGAATCCTTTAAAACGCTGTTCCTGTCGAATGCGCTCCAAATACCTCTGACAGTTTCCAAAGCTGTAAATCATGTTTTGTATACAAAAAAATTGCCATTCGTAACTGGAGTTTGCTTATCTCGTTAAATTTCGTATAGCATAAACAACGGTTGAGATCACTTTTCGAAGCTCTCGAAGATTCTACGATGCATGCTCACATAGATATCTGTTCTTTCTAATAAAGCATGTAGCAGACTTCCCACAGGCGCAATGAGCATTTAAAAAATCTAGTTACACTCTGTCCAAACCGACCTATATCAATGGGTAAGAAAAAACATGTAAAAATTAATTTAAAAAATGATTTTTGTTCATTTCTCAACGTTGTCTTTTTGAAGTTCCGCAGAACTTTTCTTTCATAAATATATATATATATATATATATATATATATATATAGTGATCTACCCAAAAACACAACTAACAAACGAATTTGAGATTTAATTTCATTGGCATTCAAATGTGGAAATTCTACATACTTTAACTGCTGTAATTTTATAGCTATAGCTATAAGATATATATCATTGTCGCGCACACCTAGTGCAGGCTGTTTACAATCATCAACAAGCTTATACAAGTATAATATTTAAGATAAGAGTAATCCATATTCTAATAATCTATAGGAAATATACGGTAACACTTACCTGATTTGAGATTAGATGATAACTGCCCTTATGGGGAGACTATTAGACCAATTGGAGACCCAAATGTCCACCACCTCAGCTTTAAAAAAACCGGTATGGTGCTTAAGAAACATGTATGCAAAAACCAATTTTTTCAAATTAATTATGTAGATGCTTAGAGGAAAAAATATGATTCTACAAGTAATTGATGGAGAACTCTAACATTGGCTGACGCACACAGACGTGTGTCGCCAACCCTAAAGATCACAAAAAGGTGCGAGTGTCACACCGCCGTGTCCTACCTTTGTAAGGGATGTGTAGCGGAAAGGAGCTTAGTTAAAAAGAAGATTAATGTAATTCAGAATATCAATAATGGTTAGTGAATTTGCATAATTCGTGCACCCGACATGTGTGATATTTACATCGTCAGACCGTTTTTTTCAAAGTGCCCAATTACTCATCTACTCATCTCGTATACGCTCAGATAAAGGCCAGCCTTAGAAGAGAAGACGAAAGTGAAGGCTGTTCCAATTCGAGCTTTGCTTCGAGACGGGTGCGTCGTGCAACGAGACAGCATGCATCATTAGCGTCAACAAACACGGGCGTAAGTCTGCGCCTTCGTGCATCAGTCGCCCTTCGATGCGGTGCTGTTCTTTCGCTTCTCAGAATGACTGCACACAGGCGTGCAGGCGGCTGTCGGCATGCGACCTACCGATTGTTTTCTGTGAAAATGAGGATTATCTCAACGGACAGAATTTTGCTCTTGATTCTTCCCCTGCTTCGGCTCATATTTACGCGGTACAAAAATAGTTTTCACCATACTATATCAAATTTGTGTAGTTTACTTGTCGTACATGGTGCAAGATATCACAGGGTTAACTGTTGGCTCCCGCAGTCCTTAGTGCCGTTATCACTACTGCTTCTTTTTGTAGATGCTCCTTTTAGACGAACGATAATGACATAATTTCAGGGCTTCACACACTCGCGAATATGAACAACTGGCAATACATATGTATGACAATATGCTGCAAATGCTTGAGATTAGGTCATTTGGCCGCAAACTGCAAATGGCATTGTAAAGGTAGTGTGGATCATCTAGACATTTAGCTTTCAACCACAAGCATAAGGCAAAATGTGCAAACTGAAGAGATCTCCTCACATCGTCCATGATGTCCTGTGTTCTGAGCGTGAGTGAACTAGAGAACCGCAAAGCACATGCATCGAATGCCACCTTTGCAGCAGGTTGACTCTGAGCATCCTGGAGCACAGGTGGTGGAATCGTCGTAGCAAACCGTATCCTCCGATTGCGACACGATACGTATCCTGGCTTCCAAGTTCGCCTAAATATACCCAGAATAACGGTTCTTCCTAATAAGAAAGATCATTCCGAAGAAACAAATAAATAAGGCTTATCGCACGCCCCTTCCTAGAAAGACGCCACTTAGCTCTGCTTCTTGGAAATTAGAAAGTCGTCATTAAAGTGTTTTGTCTGCGAGCACGAATGATAATCTGTCATGTTAATGAGTTTTTTGCCTATTGTATTAATCCTGTAGGTAATCTGAATGTAGGTGTAATCTAAATCCTATAGGTTGCCAATTTTGGGATAACGTCAAGCTTAGATGTAGTAATTCAGCATTTATATTTTTAAATGCGGTTAAAGATCACTAACGCAATCCAGTCAATACGAGTTCTCAGATAATTTTCTGCACGGAAAGAAAACCGTACAAAATAAAAGGAAATATAACGGAGCGGGAAATCGGATATTAACACATGCTATTACAAATTAAAACACATTAAATGGGCCGATGCCCTCTTTCCTAGGGAAATTACTTATACGCAACGAGGGGCATAATATCTGTCACACTGCTCCTGCATATTTGGAGCCGCGAATAGCCTATGATGGAAGCTAGGCTGCGTCAATTTCAGCGAACCCTAAAAACATTTTATACATACACTCTCCAGAGTACCAACAGAGCTATTTGACCAAAGCAAGTCGTCGTTCTGAGTCATTAATAAACACGGATGTGTCGGCAAATCTGTAGACTAGATGATTTTCTGTCGTGCTACGCTTGATCTATGTTTGAACGAAGGAGGTCCTTTATTAAAAGTTCGATGTCACAATCGGCGCTATCGGAGCAATCTTAAGACCGTAGTGTGGTAGCAGGTTCGTCAAGCCTGGTAGCTTGCGCAAGGCGCATTTGTGTGCGCCTCGCGACCGAGGGGGACATACGGGTTCGAGCCCCACCGTCGC
This sequence comes from Dermanyssus gallinae, assembly GCA_003439945.1. Lineage (NCBI taxonomy): Eukaryota > Metazoa > Arthropoda > Arachnida > Mesostigmata > Dermanyssidae > Dermanyssus > Dermanyssus gallinae. The sequence goes on along the minus strand of QVRM01003125.1, from coordinate 1,030,214 downwards.
CCATTTGTATTTATGGGGTCTGTCTTACGAAGCAATGCAAAAGCAGTTAACGAACAAGTTAAGCTAAATGGTAGTAGGGGCGAACAGGAGATCTTTTTTATTGTAAGCATCACTATCATTGCATTTCTGCAATCCACTATAACGACTGCACATAGTGCAAACCCGATGTAGTAGAATCTTTTCACATAAACTAGCAGTGTTTCAGCGAGAAGAGGCTTGTCACTGGATATGATCCGCCGTATTTTCCAGATTTACATCTGTTGTAAAGACATGTTGTACATCTGTTGAGTATTTGCGCCACCGTTACTACAAACAGTGAGAAACTATCCACAAATGACAAAAATTTATAGACAAAATTTGCTGTGTTTATACTAAGAAACGTAGTTGCCTTCCGAGGGCTAACCGTAACGCAGCAAAATTGTATTTTAAATTTAAATTTCGAATAAAATTGTAACACACAGTTTTCAATAACAATGTGCTCCGACATGAAGTAAGCAATTCTGGATGTTTGGGAGGCCCGAACAGTTTACGTGTAGGCAAGTCTGTTGTAGTGCCTATTATCGCATTTTCCACAGAAGCTACATAAACATTTGTTAGTTCTAAAATTGTTTGGCTTCATGCACATATAATGGTGACATTCGTGCCAGATTATTCTGCCGACAGTTGCGTTATTTCTTAGTCTTATGGTAATCAACAAGTCCCTATTGACTTCTCTGTGGGGAGAAATAGCATCTTTAGAATACCGCGTCCCCGCCGATCTGTATTTAGGTAAAACTCTCACAGGTCTTTAACATACATTTTCAAAGGTATTTTCGACAGTCCGTCCATCAAATCATGGCGTTCGTCTTTTTATCTACCGCTCATGTTCCGGTCCGCTGCGTTTGCCAAGCCCTAATTTGGCTCTGACAACAGGTTTTGGGTTCTACCCTAGCCTGTCTACTGCCGCAAGGAGATCAAAAATGGCTCTGCACTTATGATAGATCGGGTCTTCTTTTGCGCGGGAACTTTCCTCTTAGGATTAGTTTCATCCATGCGTCACGTTACAAGGTTTCCACATACACGCTTGCTGAGTCATTCATATGGTTTAGAAAATATTTGCATTTCACGGTAATTCTCTCTCACACCTTAAGTCAAAATGTTTCGTTAGCCGCCCTTCGACCTAAACTTGTACTTCAAATTAATCCAGGCACGCTTTGGTTTTGAGGTCTTTAAAGATGTCGGCGTAGGACTTACCTCTTATTCGGGCAACCACTGTGTTGTCTTGGTGGCTCTGTGTGTGCCTCTGTAGCATTCGTCGTCCACTCTCTTTTTGCCTAATTTTTCTTGAGGCAAAAAATTCTCCTGGAGCGTCGAGGTGTCCCCCTACATTTAAACGCAGCCTATTGGGCTATCACTGTATCCAAATCTCCCGGGAAATGGAACGCTATCGGGCGTTTCTTCTGGTCCGTTTGACCCGCGTCCCGCTTCTGCGGGTCTGATCTTGTTTAGCGTGTTGTAGGTGCGTGAGCATCCGTCGAAAGAGCCTTACGACGTTTTCGATCTCAATCTCCCTTTCCTCTAGTCCAAGTGATCTTTGGTAGTTCCTTTTTGCCGGGGGCCTCCGCCTAGATCACAACCGTAATTTATTTTATTGTCAAAGGCAGCTTGAAAATGTAGAGATTCAATTTTGTATAAATACATCAGTCCTCTTCCCTCTCCCCTTCCTCAGCGCTGCGGATCGTTTGCCTCCGTTCGACTTCTTGATGATCGGGCCGATTGTCCGCGCTATGGCCATGGCCTTTAGTCACCACACGCCCGATGTCTCGGAATAAAAATAAAACAGATTCTAATAAGGGTTGACCTGTCGGCTGCTGGCAGCGACCCAAAATGTGCCTGTAATCATGTCCCGGCATAGGCAAACGCTGTAGGTAGCAAGCAGTTAGCCACGTGAAATACTCCTTATCGCCGTCTCGGTTTCTGTCCTCCGGCGGCAAGTTAAGCGGAAAGCAGACCCACTCACTTGGCTTGGCTTTTGCGGCAATGTCTTTTTCTTGTTTGTGCTAGCGGCGCGTACTAACCGGATAAATGAAAAATAAGATCAGCGTGCTGTGCCATCGCATAACGGCGCTAGTATAATACAGCTGCCTTTTGTTCTGCTACTGGTGCTGCTGCTGCCCTATGAGAGGAGGGAGATTTACCACTTAGTCAACTTGTGGCGTTCGGCGGTGGATCTGGATAACATTACATTAGAACATCTAGTTAAGCTCGACCGCTTAACGCAGTGCAACATACAAAGGGATCTTTAGATGGAGACAACAATTCGTAGCTGAAATGGGTGTTTGTGAAAGTGCGCCGATGCCCGCGTCGCGTATGACGCTGGTCTCTGGAACCTCGCCCATATCAGGCGCGGTATGCTGAAATTACCCACTTTAGATATCGTGTGAAGCATTGTAGAAATAGCTAACTAGTACTATGGCAAACAGTCACGACTAGATATGCATAAGGCTGTGATCGGGTACTAGTGTACGCCTTTTTCGTTGCGTTGATACAAAAAAAAACTCTATTTTGCGTGATTTCGTTACCAAACTTCTTGCTTGTATTGTCATTGAATTTTTGTTTAGTTACTTATTTTCATCACGCAAACAGGGTCTCGCATGGGCCTCGACGAAATTAGTTATTAAAAAATTAATTCTAAAGAAATATCAATGTTGTCTTCTATTGCTGTCGCACCTTCATTGCGTGCCCAGATAGTGTTAACCCCTTCTACTATAAATAACGGCTTCTACCTGGCCGGCTAAAGGTCAATTATACTTATTGCGTCACGGCTATTAAAAGTTGGTACAAAAGAAGATTAGTCCTTGAGCTTTCTTGAGACGTCTGGCGATTTTTAGACAGGCCAGTGCGCGGGTATCCGCCAGCGCGAGTGCTCACAAGCTATGCATGACAAAGGAAACCTTTCTTTTGGTGTGAGCAAATTGGTTCGCTCCATTTCCACATCGAGCCACTTCTCCTCTGTCCGCTGCGTAGTCTCCCTTTCAACGGCATGGCCGATAGATAGCACAGTATACGTCGACACGTACCTTATCTAAATGGGAAACGAACCTTGAAAACCAGTTTGTTTGAGTGCTGTATCGGGTTTTCGACCGCTCACAATCATTCAAATGCAATAAAACAAATAAAGCTTTGCCAGTGATCCAATTCGAAGTCATTCAACGTAGCTGGCGGGTGACTCCGCAAGATTGCGGCTGCCAATATGGCAGCTAAGCGACAAATTTAGCATATAACGTAGTTCGTCTCACACGTAGGCCTTGCAGAAATCACCCGTAAGATTGTTCTCAATCGAAGCGAAGCTGAGCTTCAAGTTTGTCGCAATTTAAGGTTTCCTATTAAAGGTTCATAAACGCATAAATCATAAAGCAGATTTTTTAAATTGAATATTATGATTCAATTAAAAAAAAATCTGAGTCGGGTCGATTTTCATCAGAACTACTTGCGTTTTACTTCGCTGTTCTGGAGCATTTAATACCCTGTTATAGTATTGTTTCGGTTACTTTATTTAGTCGTTCTTCCCGCCAGCTGAGCCGTTCGAGGTGCGGGCTGAGTTCGGAATGCTAATATCGCACTTCTACAAATGCTAAGTATCTATTTCGTGTCTTGTCACACTTCGGCTGATAAAACGTATGGCTCTTCAAAGCGTAGCTGCTCACAAAGTTGCAAGTAAGCACACAGAAGCACAAAATTAAAACTGCCCGTACTATAGTCGGATTGAGCGCCCTTTGTAGCCTAACGCCACGCGTCGCAACATGGCACTGATCCGAGTTGCTGTAGAGTAGAGATACGATTTGTTTTGACAGGACAACCTAGATCTCTAGTAATGTGAATGTCTGGGTTTTCCAGCAAATACCAGAACTTCCCAGTCATTTATATAAGCATATGCGTAGCGCTGCGAAAGAACAAAAGCGTACTCATATTGGCTGCACTGAATGACCACGTCTGCATTTTGAGGTCGATATCGGTACAGCCACTCAATAGGAAAGGATCAAATTAAAGAGAGAATACGCGCTTATTATACTAAAAAAATAATAATGCACACGTAATTGCTATATGTGTATAAACACTCTGCAAAAAAAAGGTACAGCCATCTATTTTTCCGCATTCGTGCAAAAACAACAGTGATACGTGCTCATAGAATAACAACGGAGACTTCCATCGACATTTGGGGGTTTCGAATTACTTTGAAATACGAGATCTCCACATTTGGCACAGCTACGCCGCGAAAAATGGATATTGCGACTTGCAAAATGCATGTATTTGCATGTGAATTGAGAGGAATACCGACATTTGGGCTCATTTCAGGCTCGATGAAAGCAAGGACCGACCTCATGCTCAGAACTTTTTCTGTGTTGAAACGATGGGCCTGGGCCGGTGCCTCACGAGTGACGAAAAGGCCCTAATCAAGGCTCTTAAGGACGTCGGCCTCAAATCGCGAAATTTCTCGTCGATTGGGGCGTTGTGCCAACGTAGTGAATAATTATGTGAATTTAGGTGAAAACCACGGAATAAAATTAATTCTGGGTCCATTTTCCATCTCGGAACGAAGCAAGCGTGCAATTCCAAAGAACGCGTCAAACTCTGCGCTCTCGGCAAGGGCAATTGCGGCGGCCACCGATGTGCAGACGAAAGTGGGGAATGTGCAAAACCTCCTCAGAAAAACACCTTTGCTCACGAGAAAAACACAAAAGAAAACCGCGATTGACCGCTGAGCATCATTTGCTCGTGTCCACTTTGCCCAGGATACGATGTCACGGACCACTGAGATGGCACCAAGCGCTGCTTTTGCATGAAAGAACGTTAGAAAAAACTTTAAAGTTCAACTTTGATTGACTGGATGAATTTAACTAATATTTCCACAATGTGCGCAAGGAATAACAATTTTTTTCAAAACGACGCTTATGTTGAGGTTCGGTTATTACCGGTCGCTGTTTTGTCGATTTGACAAAATCTCTGTGTATTATCTTTCTGTTATTTCGACGCGCGATAAGGATCTACTAGAAGAGCAATCGGCGCATTTCGATATTATCTTAACATCGGCGAGAATGTATAAAGCTCAACTAAGAGAAGCAATCGTGAAGACTTGGAGCGAGCTCTCGCGGAACGCCATCTAAAACGTGTTCAACACTTTATCAAACTGTTGAGGTTATCCGATTTAACGGGAAGCTCATTGAGTATTAGATATAGTTGCTGAATGCACTCGATGTGTCTAGCTTTGTTTCCGTCGAACCGTGAAATGAGCCCAAACGTTATTATTCTGCTCAATTCACTCGCTAAGACATGCATCTTGCTAGTGGCTGTATCATTTATTCGCGGCGCAGCTGTGCCTAATGTGGAGATCTTGTGCTTCAAAGTAATCCGGTACCCCAAATGTCTATGGAAGTCCCCGCTGTTTCTTTACGAGCGTGTATCACTGTAGCCCTTGCACGATTGGTTATAATAAATACGCGTAATGGGTGATCGTATATATATATATATATATATATATATATATATATATATATATATATGTAGTGTGTGTAGACTCAAGGCAGCAGGGATCCTGTCACCGAGGCTTTAACCATCTAATGACAGACCTTGCAATAAATAGTCTGCACTTTCCTGCTTTTTGGTGCTTCCGCTAGTGCCACCCCATGCCCAAAGCGGGCTGCGCCCGTGCCAACTTTTGGGTGGGCGAAGGGAATGGCTGTAGTCGCATCCCACAGCAGCACTTAGCCCCGCTCGAACCAGGAGGCGCCAAAATACACGGGTAGCCTGCCGACGATTGCCTTGCTCAAGGCTGAGTTGAAAAGGTGCAATTCTGCTTGAACTCTGGGGTCAAGAAAGTCCATAACCTCGTCACCGCATCTGCATCGCTATGGGAAGACTAGCTCTGCTCGCAACCTTAACCCGACCAATAATCATGTAGATTCGTCGTCTAGAAGCGTACGCAGCTAAGACCTCGAAAGGACGTGTAGCCATGCACCTTCACCTGGCGAGGAAACGGCTTGTAACCTCGCTTTGTCAGCAGCCGAAGTTGTTCGGTTTCATAAGCTCGCGCATCGAACGCTGTTTGCCAATTCAAACAACGCACGCTGAAGAAAAAGGGGCGCCCGGGAGATCCCCACAGAATCATTCTGAGTTCGCTCCAGCGTAAACCGGAGGTTCGCAACTGCCAGGCGGTCCAGGATAGATTTAACGCCGCTGATCGTTAAATGCAATAAAAGGAAACTGCCTCCTATATATATATATATATATATATATATATATATATATTAGGGTGTTTGTGAAGATAGGGGGAGAGAGAACTCAGGGGTATGATGATAAAATAACTTTTCTCAATAGAAAGGGAGGGAAATGCTACGTATAAAAGTAAGATAGGAAATTTTCTGAGTTGTCATTTCAGAGTAGCTATCCGTACATGTTTTTGTTTTATTAAGATCGCATTAGTCATTTTAAAACCCAAGTATGATGGCGCATTCGGTAGAATGCATTGAAATACATCGAATATTACATTGAAATATCTTTGGCCTTAGCTAGAACAGAAACGTTTGTGATATAAACAAAACGTTGAAAGAGGTACAGAGTGTCCGTGAAGATAGGGTGGGGGAGAACTCAGGGGTATAGTCAATATCGGCGATAAAATCATTTTTAACAGTGGAAAGGAGGACGGAAATGTTACCTATAAAAGTGAGACGAGAATTTTCTGAGTTGTGATTTTAGAGTGTATGTCCCGACATAAGTTTATGACTAAGAACGCATTACTTAATTTAATAACTAAGTATGCCGGTGCATTCTGGGGAACACATTTAATAATACAATGAAATATACTTGGGATTAGCTAGAACAGAAACTGTTCTGATATTGAAAAAAGTTCAAAAAAAGCAAATTTGGTACAATAATGATTGACTTGAGATGTGCATTTTTTCGGACGTTTTAGTTGTGGATGCGTTATCGAAACATTTCGAAAACTTAAACGTGAACGTTTGAACATGCAAAAGTACAATCATTTAATTTTTTAAACTTTTCTTAAAATCGCAATGGTTCAAATTCTTACTGAGGCCAAGCATCTCATTTCAGTGAAAAAGAAAAATGCCCGAATGCGACGACGTGCTTGGCTTTTCAATTGAATGCGTTCTGCCACAATCGTGCCTTTTAAAAGCTTTTATCAGAATAGCATTCTAAAATCACAACTCTAAGTTTTTGTATTTTGCTCTCAGCCGAAACCGAAACATTCTACTCTCTTTCTTTTACTTAGTGTTGTAAACTTTTCTTAAAATTGCTATTTTTCATATTCTTACTAAGTGTCTAATTTCAGTGAGGATTTTTCTCCCAAATGAGACTGCGAGTTTGGTGTTTCAATTAAGTGCGTTCTGCCAATGAAAAAAGCATCTCACTCTCATTCGAAACAGTCACCTCCCCTCTTCATCGGCAAAAGTGACATTCTAGCCCAGTTTGACCATACCAGCTGAATGTATATATACAAACCAGTGCGGCACAGCATTAGCCAGTCTCGTTTTTACGTCTCTAAATAGACTGCATGATGTGATGAATTGCGTACTAAGCATTGGAACACAATAGACAAATGCAAGAGCAACAACGAAAGGCAAATACGCCAATCTCTCTCTCTAAGGCGTTTTATGTGGATATATGGGCATCATATCAATTGTAGTTGGATTCCGTGATATGATTACCGTAAGCCGCTTTTTGCCGCCTCCCGATGTTGAACATTGGCGGCCAAAATTTCACAACAAATAAAATTATCTGTAAAAAGATCTTTGACTGCAGGAATGTGAGCCGGCTGCGTTTCCCGGTGAATTACGTCCCCCAGAGCCAAATGCCTTATACACCTACGGGCGCTCCTCTTGCAAGCACGAGCAGGCTCACCCGTGGAAGACACCGCTATGTCCACCGCCTATCCTGTACAATATGTGCGAAGCAGACTGCTTTTTTAAACGCAGACCGGAGACGACTCGGAGTGTGATATTATCCAGCATCGTCCCCAGCTGCGGTGACGGATTGACCTGAAGCCATGGTCCGCCCATTGAATCAATCGCGGCTCTTAGTTGAGCCTGCTCCTTAATCTTACTTGCCAGGCACATCAACTGCCCCCGGGTCGACTTAACTAATTGCAAGTCCAAAGCCAACTGTAAAATTTTGGCACTTTACCCCACTAATCTTCGGAAAAACGTAGAGCTTCGGTGGTGCGATCTCTCACACCAAAATCTCGATATTTTTGAGAGGCCCGAGATAGACACAACCAGCAATTTGCGAAGCCATGCGAATTCCCATTCCCTCCTGCGGACGTCAGAAGCAAACTTTCTACATAAGAGGTTTGCCTAAGCTAAACGCTTCGGATACCCGACGTTGCACATTTGTATTTATAGGGTCTGTCTTACGAAGCAATGCGGCGGACGTTAAATGTTAGTTGAGGGTCAGCCCGAAAAGTTTTTAGGTCATGTCATCAGGTTAGTATAGGCTACCAAATGTAGAAAATACTCTAACATTGACTATCCGCACGAATTTTGTTTGTTGGCGTTAGAGACTACGGGAGCTGCATACCGCCTTGCACTCAAGCTGATGATTCAGCGCGTGGGTAGAAGCTTTAACCTTTCAACGGGAGACTCGATAGCATCTGATGTCTTGCGTCAGAAGCTGTCGCTCGACATTTAACGAGGAAATGCGTCTATTGGGGACACATTGCTAAACTGGGCTAACCCTGGGTTAGCCTGGGAATCCGTGACCACACGTTTGCGCGCAGACAATGATCCACTTCAACGGGGTAACGTAGCAAAGTTATATATAGGGCTACAAAAAAGTTTTTTCGGTTTTGTCCGTAGAGAATCATTAAAAAAAAACGAAAAAACTTTTTTGTAGACCCAATACATATAATTTGATGCCTCAGTCATATACGTATACTATATAACGACAAAATGAAAAGATGCTTTCTATGATAGAGATGGTAATTTAGCCTAGACTATATCGTTAATACGTTAGGACAGACACCACGTACCGCGGCGTAACCGCATATATGCGCCCTTGTCACGAGGAGGAAAAAGAAGCGAACCGTGCAGCAGACTTGCACGTATACTTCGACGGTCGGCCAGTATCCAGCAAACAACCGGGATATTAACCCGACTGTGTATATATAGGATATATAAAATAGTAGCAGGCATTCTAAAAAAATAATACGTTTACGTGGCCAGCACGCTTGGGAGCTCGGCCTTCAGACGTTGTACTCCTGTGTTTACAAAGCGAGTAAGCGAGGCTGTTTGCCATATAACAGACTATATTGGGTTTGCCGTAAACATACACCCGGCTGAGCTAGCGGTCGGTATTACCGCTCAGGGCTGTCATATACGACCTAGGCCACACATATTACTGAGGGGGGACTTTTCGAATCGAATGCAACCTGCTGACTTTTTCGTGCTCAATGATCGGCAACCAGCAGGCTGCGGAAGCAGCTAAATGCAATTGCTTGTTTCCCGATCGGGAACAGGTCTAAGGCACGTCAAGGTAGAGAACGCTCAATAATGACTAGAACAGAAGAAGCATGTCGATAGCTTGATAGAATCGATCGCCGTGTGTCACAAAGGTTACGAACAAAACGACGTAATAACCTTTTGATGGTCTATGAAAGCATACGAGTTGTGTATCGAAACGAGTACATCGATAACGATGTCGACCAACTTCGGTCTACGACGCAACAGACTCGATAATGAAAGATACTTAGTATGTGTATATACTAGGTGGATCAAAAATATTGTTGCATCCCTGTCTACAATTTCGAAACGTTTATGCCAACTACAGCGCCGGAGAGTTACTTCTACGGGAGTAACTAAAATATGTATTATGTGGATTCGTTTCAAATTGCGTGTGCAGCAGGTCGGGCAACTGTAGCATGTTAGCCTCTCCATTGGGAATGGAGCAGTCCAAAGACCGTGCTGTAAATATATTTTTTTAATTAGGCTTGCGAAACAAATGCACCGCCGTACAGTATCATTACTGAATAAATTGCCTCATTTAAGAGAGGTAGTATGGGCACCGATAATGCAGCACGTTTTGAACAGCTTCGGGTGAGCAAACTGTACAAAATGTCTACACACTTTTGACTGTGCGTCAATTAAAGCTGCACAAGTAGTGGAAAAAATTTGAATTAGCGGCCGTGCAGAACGTTAAATGTTGCATTAGCAGTTATGTATAGACTGCAAAAATTAAAGCACAATGGTTAACACACAAACAAACATTTAAACAAAAACTGACACGCGTGTCAATTTCGGTAAGCAATTTGGAACACTTGAGACAAAATTCAAGGAATTTTGGGCCGATTCCTAACCTCCGACGAAGGGTTTTCTCCACCAGCATGCAGAGGCACATCTCGATAAGAAAGATTTGGAGATCGTTTTTGGGATGCAAAAGGTATTCTACGAAATAACTACTTTTTTTTCAAATTGATTACTGGGAGTATTTTGCAGCACTCTAGGACCAATATCATACCACAACGGTCCGCGATGCAAAATAAGACTGCAGTTACACCACGACAATGCGCCTTCGAATGTACAGCAATAGATCTGACCTCGAAGGCCTGGGCAGTAATCTAGTTAACCTCGCTGTGACGGCTCTGGCGCCCTTCGCTTTTACTGCAGGAGTGCCCGTGGGTCCCCCAGATGTCCACCTGTGCTCCGCACGGACACCGGTGCTCCTCAGTTAGCCTTGTCCCCACCCTCAAACCGATGCACAGACGAAAGCTTTCGTGTGTGTTTTCTCTTTCCGCTCAATATGTAAGCCAGCACGTGGTTAATAGAGGTAAATAACACAAATATAATGAACATTTTGCATTGTTTTGTACAAGCCGGGAGAGATATTTTTCCTCACCGATGACAATCCTATGCACCATAGAGAGAGTTGACCACAGCGAATGTGTCGGCAAACGTACAAAATTAGAAGCTCGGACTAACAGGTTCGGCGATCAACAGAGTTTAGCGCAATTGAAAGCGCCTGTGGCACGTTGAAGCACGTTGATCTTGAAATTAACATCAATAAGACCAAAGCCATAGAATTTCGGGCTATGGTCAGCTTGCAGTGCATGATGAGTCGAGGTTGTACTCCCAACTCTAGAGTGATAAACAAACTTTAATACCGCGGGCTTTCTCTCATCCCGACCAATAACTCACGGTTCGCCTTACTGAACGGGCGCGTAAAGCTCTGGTAGCCAGAATCGGTATCGAGAGGTCGGGGCTTCTGTATCTGAGTATATTTATCCACACCCCCCTCCCCTCCCTATCTGTATAGTCGCCTTAGAAATTGCTCTAGTGGCTTCTTATGGCATTCAACTAATCAGGGAATAAGGTCAGTGCACTTCCACTTGCGGAATCATGACAAGGTTAAACCTGCATTTCTGACGAGAGCCATGGGACTATACACGACTTTTCAAAGCCGTCTTGTCTACTTGCTCACCAAAACATCGCTATGCGTCAAGAACCTGCGGATTCAATTCAACCATCTGCCAAAAACACTGCACAGCTTTTATTTGTCCATGTGGAGAAGACATAGTCGGACTTCTTCGTCACCGAGGCCACGACAAATGGGGCCGGAAAAGCCTGAATCGCACGAACCGGCACATTGTAACTCGTAACCCGGTATGTGCGTTTCACATGCAGCGTGCAGAGCACTTAGTTATTGTGGCCTCAATGAAATATGCATCTGGGACAGACGTGAAGAAGAACAGTGAACGAGATATCTAGGCTAGCGACTGTTCGAGGGTATCCTTACTAAGCGGTTTAATTTAGCATATAACAAATGCTGTATCAATTTTATAATGTTTATGGATGATCTTGAACGCGGCACCGCTTTTACCTGACAAAGGTGATTATTGTCTGCCATGAGACCTCCTAGTGGCTGAACGAAGTGAAATGTATCTAGACAAATATCTGGATCTCACCAGGGCCAGGAGTGCCACCATATCGGCCTGGCATGAGGAATGGGCGCAGGTAAGACCCAGTGTGACCACAGGGAGCTGGACCAAGAGTCTGATACCGGACCTCAGGTTATGGTATGACCACCGACACGGGAAGCTTTCCTACTACACGACTCAGGTTCTAAATTATAATAATGGTTCGGCCAATTCCAGAGCTACATGTCAAGGATCAAGAAGGCCATCAGCGATATCTGCGTACTGTGCGACTCTGGAAAAACGAACAACGTAGAGCACACTGTTCTGCGGTGTGATGCTCTCAGGGAAGCACGGGACGCAGCACCAACCGCTGTGAGAGGCCGACCCATCAAGGAGGTGGTCGCCCATATGATGACTTTGGCGAAGGCGTGGAGGGAGGCGACGAACTTGTTCGACGCCGTTTTGACACTCAAGACAGCCAAGGAAACGGCCAGGCGGGAGAAGCTTGAGCAAGTCTCTCGGGAGAGTGGTTGAGACGAGGAGCCGAGGGGGGAGGGGGTGGGAAACACCCCCCTCGGCTCCTCGTCTCGACCCTTATGGCCTCGACGCACCCTCACAGGACGGATTACAAAACGGCATCCCCCTATCCAACCGCAGGTAGACATGCGGGATGATAGTCAGGGATAGAGCTGATTGAAGGAGAACGGCAGGGACGCCTCTTCCACGGCTTCGAAGTAATGCCAAAGTAATACCGAGCTTGCGGGGGTGGGGAGGAATCCTGGTTTAGTGGGTTTGCGAGTCTCACACTAGTCACGCAGGCTGCTAGTGGCGCATGCGCATCATGCATTCCCGAAATCTCCGAGAAAAAACAGGTGATTATGAATTTGAACTAAAACTAAAATTTTGAATGTGCTATCTGATCTAAACCTAAAATGCATCTACATGCTAGATAAATACTCTTATTGGCCTTAACAATGTTGTCTTTTTCCAGAAAAAAAAACTTACATTAATTGATATAACTTATATTAATATTGTATAACACGTATTAAAATTATTAGCATGTACCAAGTTACAAGAGATAAATATAGCACAATTTTTAGACAAAGTTTTGACTGCTGTTTTTAAGCTCAAAGGACCACGTGTATAATTACTTCTGGCGTTGTAATGTTCTATATCCTGTTCAATACTTGAGGACATGCCGGTAGTATAATTAAATAACTACGTTAGCTTAGTGCTATTTTGACTATGATATTTCGAACATACAACAATGTTACCTTGTGGCAAAATAATAACACTGGCGCAAACTCGTTTATAAAAACCGTTTTCTATGTATAAACCGGTGCAATCTACCAATATATACAACGCTGCAAAAAGTCGTTCGACGCAATACTTTACACATCGCAAGAATCATCAGCGAGTGTCTTCTCGTCTCATAGTAATAACGAATTTAAAACAAAATTAGAGCAAACAATTGTCGCCGCGTATGTGTTAGTCTAATTAAATATTGTCCCTCCCCGGTGCTGAAGTTCCTTGTTATACATTGAGTAACAGCTTCTGACGCAAAAACTCTAATCTCCGGTCTCCCGTCGAATAATTAAAGCTCTTACCTACACGCTGAATAAACGTATGTATGAGAGGTGGCCAGTGCCACCCATCATTTCAAACGCCAACGGACAAAGCTCGTGCGGATAGCTAATTCGTGGAACATGGCCTGCCTGGTCCGCACCTGCACTAATGAGTCGCTTACAGTTGCATCCTAAGCGAACACGCGGCCTCGCTCACACACGGCCTGACTGTCAGGTCTTTTGCCATCGTCTCTGGAGAGACCTCGGGTTCGAGAATACGATATATGAAAAGCCGGCAGATCTCAATGCCCGACCGGATGTGTTACTTAAAGCGAAGTGACCTGCTCGCCGGCACTCAGGGCGCATGAAAGGCCATAATGGACTCACGAGTCCATATGACTGCCGCAACATACGCATATAGTTCGGCCTTACTGCTTGCTTCTGTTGATCCTGGTTGTGCTTTGTCCTGCTGCTATGTTTCTCTGCAGGAAAAAAGCCCATACACGTCCGGTAACGAGAACGCGATGACGATGGGTGCATTACGCCTCTATCATGTCTATTATGCGCGCCTTGAATATGGTTATCAGAGTTTTTGCGTACATTGTTCATTTTTTTTATCTCTTGGAAAAGTAGGACGTCCCGCGAAGGTAAAAAATACCAAATAATAAATAAATAAATATATATATATATATATATATATATATATATATATATATATATATATGTATAGCGAAATTGGAGTAAAATGTATAATTGTATGACCTAAATAAATCTTACCAACCCTGATCTTTCATCAGTCCACATCGGAGAATGTACAATATATATTTATATATATATATATATACAAACAGTCCAGATGCTATGAGTAAAAGTGCTGATTCCAAACGTGGCTATATGTAGGTAGCTCCTAAAGGTGTTGACGTCAGCGCGTTTCCCACTGTAGAGGCCCTATAATATTCTTACAAAGCACTTCTGTGCTCTGATAAAGTCCCCTCTTGAACGGCGGTTGTTACGATAGCTTAATTACTTCACTTCATATATATATATATATATATATTTAAAAAGAAAATGATGACACCGGTAGTGCTGCGACGGACCCTGCCTGACGTGCTACCCTGTCTACCGCCCGTTATCGCCCGCTTGACGTCATATCCAAGTATGCGTAAGCAACGAGGAGCGCTTTCGGGCAGCATGCACGTAGATAATGATCTATAAAGACGCTGACGCAAATGACTTAATACTGATTTAGGGAATTAGAAAAGATGTATGAATATATATATATATATATATATATATATATATACATTCGGCATGATGAGCATGCAGGACATTCGAAAAGGCTATATGTATATATATATATATATATATATATATATATATATATATATATTTTTTTTTTTTTTTTTTTTCAACTTTATACGTACTTTTAAACAATAAACTATATTTATTAAAATGACATTTAAGTATATATATATATATGCGCCGAGCAAGGTGGCTTACCATGATCGGACAAAACGGGGAGCACAGATGTCGAAATAAACATAGATGGTGCATTACCATCCAACCCCTTATATATATATATATATATAGTGTGTTGCAAAAAAAAAAATATATATATATAGTGTGTGTTGCAAAAAATTAGCAACTCATGTTTTTGGTGATACATTCGGTTTGGTTTATTTGAATGGCTTGAAGCTCATGTACATCATGATTTCGAGCGCATGATGTACATGGCAAAACACGAGTATGGTGTTAATTTCGTTGCAATCTCACAATCGTTCATACAAAAAATAAAGAGTGTGAAAAATATTAGCATATATATATATATATATATATGTATTTAAAGTGCTAGAGTTGTGGCTCAAGCCTCACAGTGTCGTAATCTGCTGAGCAGTGTCTTCACGACGGGGTCGATTTCACGGCTAGTGTCGCCGTGTTCTTGGCTAAACTAAGCGCTTAAATGTCTTCTGCAGAACCGAAAAGACCCATATGTTTATACATTCAAGCAAGCTAGGATATTTAGTTTTGAATGGTTCCCATACGAAGGATCAGTTAAACTGCTTACTGGCAACTAATAAATTGTACAGCTTAGTGTGTACGTCTGCATATTTGATGACAACGCACTAAAGAGTTGCAATAACACAAACAATCAAGATTGGGTACATCCATTATTTAATCGCTACAATTAAGAGCGGCTGTGACATAGAAGCCCAGATAAATATCGACAGTTTAAAATATATTTTAACGTATTCATAACGCGTTATAAAGCGGTTTAACGTTGTAACCCGGGCTTCGTCCAGCTAAACAGTGTGCCCGGAAATGCTACGGCCTTGCCCCGACAGACGCCGAGGAAGAGCCTATATCATAAGTACTTCCTTGACCTCTTCCCTCTGTACCAACGGTAGGTGTCTTTGCGACTTACATTATCAACATTTCGATATTGTGCTCTAAATCCCCCTAACGTCTTGAAAACAATAAACAGAAGTTATGTGTGTTGCCCGTATTTGCGTGTTTGAATGAAACTTGACCTTATTGAAGGTATTCTAGGAACTAACAAGGGAAATTCACTTCGACGTCATCCCTATCTGAAGTGTTTTTTGAAAGTGTCACTGTTCGACAAGGTTCTTGTCAACTTTCTTCTTGACTACATGTAGAGGTCTTGCGTCGCGAAGATTATAGTAAGGCTTATTTCCAATGTATCAAAATAATCCGGAACGATCTCACCTGAAATAACCTGAGCCCGTAAGCGACTTGTCTACCTACTCACGGGCACCCCCCCCCCCGATTCGTCATGGAAAAGGCTAAGCCTAAAAATCTAACCGCCCTATGGTGACTACGTTCACCGTGCATGGTTTTCACCACGTGCTGTGCATGATCCTCGGGTTCCATGATTCTCTCTCATGTGTGTGTGTGTGCCAACGCTGTAAACCACCCTGCGGTAGATACTATGCTGCGTCCTGTACACTAGTCCCGTCGCTAGCCCGTCTATATGACCAAGCTCGCGTCATAGCATCGTCGTTTTTACATATCTATTATTTGATATGTCCAAACGTGTGTATGTAGACGTATGCCTACTACTATTTCTGAACAACATGTGTGAGAATAAACCTGACACTACATATTGGCTTGGAACAATTGGGTTTAAAAAACGGCTTGCTGGCTGAAAAACAGATAGAAACTTTGGTAGACTGCGGACATGTCGGATGAGCTCTCAACCACTGAGTACTGTGCCCTCTGACTATCTGAATACGCATGAGCAGCAACACTAACGGCTGACATAACTAACTGATTAATTGGGGGGAGATGTCACGCGTCACGTTCAATCTAGTTAAAAATTACGTTTTCACTAGACACATTCCTAAAGAAGACAATTTCGCTTAAACTATGATTTTAATTAAATGTTCATACTGAGTGTCAAACCAGTAACGGGCAAAAGTATGATTTTACGACACTTACTGCACCTTCATAGATAATAGTTTATAATAGTCCACGAATAGGGACGCTTTTGAATGATGAGACGATGCGCGGACCAGGTAGTTCATGCGTCTATGTTAGCAGAGGCTCACAAATGTAGAAAAAACTCTGGCGTTGGTTATCCGCAGCAATTTTGTCCGTTGGCTTTTGAAACAATGGGAGGACCAGGCCCGCTTACATTGACATTGATTCAGCGCGTGGGTAGAAGCCTTAATCTCTCCGCGGGAGACTCAAGAGCATCGGCATTTTTGCGTCAGAGGCTGTTGCTTGACATCCAACGAGAAAACGCTGTTCGGGGCACATTCTTGAACTGGGATAATCCCGGGTTAGAGAACCCATAACCACACGTTAACGCGGAGACAATTGTTCACTCCAAAGTGCTAACATAAAAAGTAATTTTATAAAATATTTTAGATATAAAAAAATAAATAAAAAAAGCATGCATACAGATGACCTTTGGGTTGTGCCACAACTCGCTCGATTTCTAACTGGAAAACGTGGGTTGCATCGCGGAAGCCTCAGTCTCTTCCAAAGACGAATTGCTTTGGCGAATAACTTTGGTGGAAGGGTTTCTTCAGCTACGTGCTCAATCCGCCGCTGCAAAAAATCTTCTTTAATATGTAAGTACATGCCTAAATTCAACTGTCGAAATCTGTCTACTTTCCGGCTTGCGGTTTGACGGTTTCACGATACAAAATCATAAAGTCACACACGCAAATAAGATACACACATACACACAAAATAAATCATGAGTTCCTTAAACGATTAACTTACTTTTTATTTTTAAACAAGATTTTTCTGTCTGAACAGCTGTGGTTAAACACAGTTTCCGTTCGATATATATATATATATATATATATATATATATATATATATATATATATTAAAGACATGCAATTACGACAAACTTCTATTTCATATTTCAAATGACAATGTATCAAAAAGTCTAAGCCTTGCCACAGCAACCTCTGACACATATACACAGAACATCTATCGTTGCCGGGGTGAACATTGTTGGCTTTATTCAACTTTTTCCGCCAGCTGCCGCTATCAAAGGGCTACGGTGGCCTGATGAGTCAGACTGGTCGCTACGGCAGGTCGTTACTCAGATCGCTGCTCAAAGAATATATATATATATATATATATATATATATATATATATATATATATATATATGTGTGTACACGCGTCTATGCACCCGTGTAGATAGATAGATCCTACATAACTGCTAGTGGAACTCCTTGCCTGCCTGTCTGATTGCCCGCCGGAACTTCATACGTGTTCATTTGCTCTGTTCACATATCTAGGATCTCTTTGTCTGTCTGTCTCTCTCTTTCCTGTTGCCACAGGACATCCGGGAGGCATAAACAGGGCTAACGAGAATGCGCAGAGTTACGCCGAGAGATACCTCATACCTCGCTACAAGACAGCCGAATGTAAACAAACAGCCATAGACGATAAAGCTATAGCGAACGACACTCGGGTGTGTGCTCGGGCCAACTTGTCTGTCTGTCCAGCCTGCCCCAAGACTGGCACTGGTACCGCAACAATATCTCCTCTAGACTGTAGCACCCGGCTAGCAGGATGATGGCCAAACGAATCACCGTATATGCTTGCCCGAGCAGCGCTTGATTTGATGAAGTGTGTTGGCTGAGTGCATAACAGCCGCATGATAAGGAAACTTGAGGAACTTTTACAAGACGGACATTCATGATTGCTTTCACGTTGAACGATGCCGACTAATGTACAGAAGGTTTACTGAAGTGCGTCTGGTAGCGATAACTATATATATATATAAATATAAATACATATATATACATAGACAATGTATTTGTTATTTAATTTTAGGGTTACAGGGAAATGCGAATAACTAGCTACACTAGGTCTTGTGAGGAAATATATCTATACGAGTATGTACGACCGGTCGAAGCGTTAAAGTGGTTATACAACGGTGACGGTTACGCGGAGGGGTCGCACTTTTCTAGAGTTATATGCGCCTTGCATGTGCTCCTTCAGCCTGTTTACGAGTATCTAAATATACTCAATCATATCTTTACAAAGAACTTGGCCACTCTGGGGGAATTGGATCGGGCCCTGGGGCTTTGCCAAGTGCCAAGCATTCTTAAGCGCCGTTTTCTGTACGGGTGGATAATACATCGACACACACCCGCCGAAGTTGTTGGCCGGTAGCGTAGAATTCGGCGCCGGTGGAGAATACAGGACTCCATGCTAGTAGCGTGTAATACCCACTAAAAACATCTCGCCAGCCCTCCCCTTCACTCTCAGTTTGACATGATTGGCTATTCGGCACACATACACCTGAAACTGGCCGTGTCCATTCAGGATTTATATTAGAAGGTTAGAGGGCCCTAGACAAGGCCTTTGACGTTTGCTGTGGAGAGCCGCCATTATTGACCACCTGATCGAGCATTACATAGGCAACCTCTTTAGAGGTTGAAAAAGAACAACATAAAACTTGTTCCTAATATCTTCTTAACCTTTCAGCGCTACCCATCACTCACCTTGACGTGAACAGTAACTTCTGTGCCTGTTTTCTGCCGATCTTTAATGCACCGAAGGACGGACGGGTTAAGATGTCCAGGCCTTTCTCAACAGTTCTTGTGGCAGAATGGCCGCTGACTCTTAGCTTAGTTTATCCTCTGTCTTTAATGAGCATCGCTCTAAGAAAACATGACCAACAAAAGCGAATGCAATGGCGACACTCAGGTATTATAGATGGCAACTATGACTAACGCACTGGCCCACGAATGATTTTAAACTGTATATACTTTTCTTAACATATCAGTTTTTGTTAGAAGGTTGACAAGATGTCTGGCCAACTAGCTACGCTATTAGTAATATAATATACATTGTGTAGCCTTTGCTCGCCGTAGGTTCTATGTTTGTTCGAACTATAGTAAGTTGTATTTGTGTGTCCCTGACAAGAAGGCCTTGTGGACAACCGACCTACATTTAACTCATTTACAGTGTACCAAACAACGGTTACCTGCCAAGTGGTAGAGGTTTATGTTACATTCTCCACAAAATTTGCACGCACGATTTGTCGATTTTGTAACACGCTTCTTTCAGACATATATAAAGGTGATAACCATGCCAGGCCGTCCTACACAACAGAATACGATTTGTTTGTGGAGCCTTTTCCCACTTATCTGTGGAGAACGCTGGTCCCTCTGTATAATTCTGCATTACACAATTCATGTTTCGTTCTTCTCTAAACTCTAGGTATCGGTCCAACACATCTGCACTGAATGGTATTCCGTCAGACATGATGTTCTCCGTAAAGGTTCTATCTCGACATAGTGCTAGAGCTAGTGTTTTTGATGCGTTCCTAGGTAGTCCAAGTACACGCTGTTTAAAACATTTTTAACTCGGTCGATGTTCTTGAAATCTGTCAGCCTAAGGTGACGCGCAAATACTTGTGGGCTATACTAGATCATTGGTGCGACCTTTATCTTGAAAAGGTTGACGGCAATCTTTAGATTGGCATCACGAGGTTCTATAAGAAGCATATATATAGTCTAGCACAATAAAAACAATAGTTAAAATGGGTTGGGAACTTCTGGTGGTGCAAACACGACGCCGTTTTTATAGGCTATTCACGGCTCAAACTCGATAAGCAGAAAACAAAACAGTACGAGTTTAACAAAACCGTTAATGGCAAAATAGTGCCAGAAATTATTGTTTTGCCATCACTTGCTATAAAGAGAATAATAATAACAATAATAATAATAATAATAATAATAATTTTTTTTTTTTGAACAAGGGTTTATTTTATCAATATGTACATGTATCACAATTATCAATATATTACTTATATAATATCTACAATATTGCTTATATTATTATTATTGCTTGAGTGTCGGTGACCACTCAACATCATCTTGGCGTTGCCTCTCTGTAATTCTAATGACACTCTCTGTCGAAGGAAAGCGGTCGATCTTGGCTCCGCTGTGGCCTCGAAGAGCTTCTTCCCAAGCTCCTTTGTTAGTTTGAGTGCATCCTTGCCCCAAACGCCAGATGACTCGAGGCCGAACGCCATTACAACGTGGTCCTCAAGGAGATGCGCGTATAAGCGCCGTTTGTGCATCTCCCGTTGGTGGATAATGTTGCCGACGCCCGCGTTGGCTAGTGCACGATAGCCGAGGGCGTACGTGTCGGAGACGGTGACGTCCCATGCCAGCGGCCGATTGCGGTCCCAGTCTCGGCTGGTAAGGCCGTCTGGTCGACGCTTCTCGTCGCTCTGTAGTCCACCAGGCTCCAGTGTGACGCGGTAGCCGGCTTGTCTGAAAGCGCGCCCGAGGATGTCATTAATGGCATCGTGGCGGCCCTGCGTAAGCCCAGCCAGCTTAGTGCAACTAAGTCGGTGCAGGCCACGTTCATCCACCGTTCCACCACACGGGCACGCCTCTGTCTCAAACATGGCAATGCCAAGTCTGAGGCCACTGGCGACACGGAAGTGGTCATCAGCCAGCTTACTGCCGACTAGCTCGGACGGAAACACGTCAAGCCACGCTCCGGCAGCGTCGGATGAAACCGCTTTCAGTCTAATGCCATCTATATCTAACTCACAGGCCGACAGAAGAGTTAAGTGGGTAGCCTGAGTGGCGATTTGGTCCCACCCCTTCTGCCTAGTGACCTGTTCCTCAGAAGGACGACCAGACTGACGCGCGTCCCAGATCCGAATGGCGTCTTGTTGGTGGCTGATGAGTCCGCCGGTAGTAGCGGCCACTGCAGAGGCGCAGCTATGCGACGAAGCAAGAAAAGCGGGCAAGGCAAGGTCCGTGGCCGAGCGAATGCCCATTCCACCCAGCCGGACCGATAGGCTTGCCTGCATCCATGCCTTATCATCGAGCGTCAGGTCAAGGATGTTTTCCAAGGCTCTCCTCACTTGGTCGTCGAGGTCCAAAGTTTCTGACGGCAAAAGGAAGGTAGGTGAGGTCCGTAGTACATACAGGACCTTTTGTACTCCTATTGCGTGCCGAAGCAGAAAGTAGGCTTGATGTCTACCGAGATGACCCAGCCTCTGGTAAAGTCGGGAGAGTTGTTCTCCCTTCTCGGCCAGTACCGGGCCGATCATTTCGGGGAAGACCGCCGTACCCAGCAGGTCCAGTTCACACCGGTCCTTTACAAGGATGCCCGGGAGATTGCTGTTGAATTCTGCAATCACCTGCTGTCTCTCTTCGTCCTCGAAACCCTGTAGGAATAACTCGCATTTAGATGGGTTAAGCTGCATCCCGCTCCATTGCTCGAACGCTCTGAGATCCTTGATGTCTTTGAGTAATGCCGAAGGATCGTTGTCAAGACGGGTCCCATCGTCGAGGTAAAACAGAGGGACCTTGGATGTCACCTGTTTGACGTACTGATGCAACAGCAGGCTAAACGCAAGAGGAGCCGCTACGTCTCCCTGCTGACAACCGGCTGATGACCTGATTTCAACTTCACCGAACATCAGAGGAGTCGGCCTGCTATATGCCTGGTGCATCATTGGATAGAGGGCCGGGGCGTGCTTGGAAACCTCTGCCAAAAGTTGGCCTCGTTTGTTCAAGTTAAACGCATTTTTGAAATCTAATTTTAGGAGGCAGCATTTCTCGTTGTTTTCGAGGAAGGTGCGAGCCGTGTGGGCAATTATTTCTGCACCATTATGAGTGGCGTACCCCATTTGCCGAGGCTGCAGGTAGTTTTTCACATTGACCTGGGGAAGCAGGGTCTTTGTGGCCAGTCTACGCAAGGTGCAGCCAACGGCTATGGGTCGGTATCCTCCGGTTTTCTTCTTCAGGGCAATAAGCCACCCTCCATATATGACGTTTCTCACAGTCTCCGGAACTTGCCCGTTACGTATGATGTCGCATACCTTAGCAAGTGTTTCCAGCACATCGTTGTGGTCTCCGTTGGCAGGGAGAAGGCATTTTAGATGCTCAGGCGTGAGGCCGTCGAGGCCTCCCGCCGCACCGGATGGAAAGGTGCGGAGTGCCTTGGCAACATCCTCGCTTGAGCATGACCCAACCGCTGGCAAGCCGATAGGAGATGGTGGCACCACGTCCCCTGCGGGAGCAGGAGGGTGTTTTGCGATCATCTCATCAATCGACTCCTTTGTGACGGGCGCAATCGTGTCATCGGAAGACAAGATTCTAATGGCGCTCCGCACATTAAAATCCATGGAAAGCTTGTGAGCAGCGATCTGGGCGCGAGCTTTATCCGTCAATACACGTTTGCCTCGCCCCTCAGACTTCATGCAAGTGAGAGTGGCAGCTCCGAAAAGGGCCACCTTTTCTTTGACTACGCTGGCCAAGCTATGGCCTCCTTGGGTTTCCTTGTCGACGTGGAGGACTTTTGGGGCGAGGGTAAGCAGCGCGGTCCAGCTCGCTTCGTCATTCTTTTTCACGACGTCTTTAAGCAGACGGTGGAAGAGTCCGCGCAAAGGAATTCTCGCTCCCTTTGGGATCCTGCGCAGCACCTTGCGTGTCATCTTGGCGTTGGCGAGTAACTTGTGAAGAGAAAGGGAAGAAGAAGACGGCAGGTGATGATCAGGTGTCGGCCCTCCATTTACTTGCGGCTGGCTGGCGGGTTGAGGAAAGAATTCTGCTTATGGAGCGTGCGAAGAAAGCAGCGGTTGTGAGATGCTGCTAGTAGCGGCCTGTTGGAACGCTGCTGGTCCACTAGGCTCGGCTATCTTCTTCTTATGAGTCCTTCCTGCGTGGATCTGGACACCCCGCTTCGTAGGAAAACACATAGAACACCACTGGCATCGAAACTCATTAGCCATTACTGCTACCTTTTTGAAGCTAAGCAGTTGCTGGCTTTGCTGTGGCTGTCCACTTCACATGCCTCGCCGTGCCAAGTGAAAATAGCGTTTTAATTATTTAAATTATTATTATTATTATTATTATTATTATTATTATTATTATTATTATTTTTATTATTATTACTACTATTATCATTACTATTATTATTACTATTATTATTGCTGCTCCTTAAATAATAGCAAAGCGGTGTCTGGTTGTACTGTGGCTGTCACGCGATGAGCTATTGAAATCACTGTTGGCGCCACTTCGTAGATTAGCTGTTCTAACGTCAAATTTTAGTTAAGTAGCCGTTGGAATTCGAATTTAAATGGCATCGGCGTGCCGCTCGGAGGCTATGGACCGTTACGCCGGTGGTTTCGTTTTGCTTCACCATGTCGTGTGGATCCTAACAGCCTCATAGCTGCTCGTGCCTCTGTCGCACAGTCACACACAGTACACCAAACTGATCACTGAGTTACAAGCATTACTCTGGTATGTCACTTCCTAGGTTCACCATCCTGCACACACACGAATAGGCGTGTTTTCTCGGAGCTCGACATGCACACGTAATAATAATAATAATAATAATAATAATAATAATAGTAATAATAATAATAATAATAATAATAATAATAATAATAATAACAATAATTGCAATAAGAAGCATTATAGCTGCCGTTGCTTTGACCCGTTCTTCTTCTAAGTGCCTCCCAAACGAGAGTCAAAAGTTAGTGTCGCTCCCAAACATGGGAAATAACTTTATAGCTCTACAGGGCGAGAACTACGAAATCATCAGCATAGAATTCATGTGGTGCTTTTTCTTTTCGTAGAACTTCCGTCAGACCTGCCACGTATAGGATGAATGGAACGAGCTTACAGGGTCTCCCTGAGCGACACCGGTTCTCTGTATGATTGGGTCACTGACGTAATGTTCGCCGTTTTAATAAAGATGCAGTTAGGAACGAGCATGTCATGTATGAGGTTATACATCGGGCCCGTAATTGCGTATCTGCTGTGAATGACTTGCAAAAGGCAATCCCTGGGTAAGCAGTCGACGGCGGCTTTCTAGTCAACAAATGCTGTGTAGGTCATTTCCCCTTGAGCCTGTCGTTCTTCTACGTACAAACTAGTACTAGTTCTAGTACAAACTTCAGAGCGTCTGCGGTTGAGCGTTTTCAAAGAAATTCCTATTGTTCAGTTGGAAGTTGATCGATTGTGCGCTAGTAGAGCCTCGAGGCGATGTGTAAAGCGAGTACGTTATATATCAAGCTTGTTAAGGAGATGCCTCGGCATGATTTTTTTTCTCTTTTGCCCCTATATATAGGCTGTAGTTAGCTCTTTTACCACTCATCTGGTATTTTAATCTTGCGTAGGCACATATTGTAAAGTTTCATTAATGGAGAGCAGAAAATACGTATGGTGCCCTTTAAGTGCTCGTACACAATTTGGTCTGGCCTTGCTGCCCTGCTATTTTGCTTTGATGTAACTGCTGGTCTCACTTCGGCTTCCGTAAGCGGGATAAACTCAGAACCGGCGTCTCTTCTTGAGAGGGCCGTCTCACCGCTGAAAAGCTTCGTGAAATATGTCGTCCATTCTATGTCATTAATTAATTAGTGGATTACCTGTGGCCGAACGTGTCGGGAGGAGAAGCCACGACCTATATACGCTGTCTCGTACAAGACGCATCCTTTGTTTTTCTTCGCGTCAGAGTCTTATTTATTTATTTGCCTTATATACTTTTTTTAGAGAGTTAACTGTTGTAAATCTTTTTGGCTCATGTCATTATGTGTACGTATAATATATTTCATGTACTTGCATTAATGACCAAGCCAGGGGAGGGTGCGTATCCGTGGTGTAATTTATTCTCTAGGCCTGGCTGCTTGGGAAATTACTCACCTGATAATATTCTCTGTGTTGTTAATTTCACACGTATATTGTCATGACTAAAGGGCCTGTTTTAGCGTGTTTGTATTCAATGTTCTTTACGCTTTTACGTTATGGTGGGTATTAACGAAATTGGACTAAACATCGAAAACACTCTTACTGATTCAATCGATATGTGTTGGAACGACAGCAGTGCAGTGGGTCTTGTACTATTTACAAGCCGTCAGCCAGGAGCAATTTTAGGTCTACTGCCTCAGCACTTCGTAAGAAACTGTAAAGAAACATTCGACCTATTACGCCCCGAACCTCACAATACAACAGCTCAGCCAAACATTGAACGCATCACACGCTAGTACATTAAGAGTTGAGGGTAATCATATTTGCGCACATGTCTCTTCGAGGATTTTTGTATTTTAATTATAATCATCATAAACTTAACATGGATACCTAAATAAACATATCAATATTTTTGATCAGGGATGCCTAGAACGGCAAGTTAGAGAAATCCAGTATTTTTCCAACAGTCCTTAAGGCAGCAGCAAGGTCGCTGACTCCCCATGGTATGGTTTATCGTCTATTCTTAATAAGCATAATTCAAAGAAAATGAAATCAGTAACAGGGATCGAACCGGCAAGCGACACCCGGGTCGGCAATTATGATTTGTATATATATATATATATATATATATTTATATTGTGCGTTACAAAAAATAGCAACTTATGTTTTTTGGTGATAATTGATTCATTGAACGGCTTGAAATTCAATCTTTCTATAGCTGCAAGATATTCTACAGCTTAATCGTTGTTCCGAACTAACGACGAAGCTTATGTTTAAACCATGGGTTGTACAAAGATTCTCTCGGATAACGAAAAGACAAGAATTGAGGCATATGCTGAGCTTGGTCATACAGTAACTGCTATAGCAACCAGATTAGGACGGCATAAGAGCACCATCAGCAGGTTCTTACACCCTGAAGTGAACCAAAGGTGCAGATCTAACAGTGAGCCAGTTTTGACTATTCGAGATCGGCGTAGGATCATACAGTTGACTACTCATGACCAAATGTAAACTTCCAGGATTAGGACCACTTTGGGTGTGCCAGTGCACCGACTCACAGTGTACCGAGTTAAGCTATGAAAAAAACGTGCGATACCGCGAAGAGGAAGCTTATTCCGCGACTGCAACCGAAGCATATTGTCGCACGGCGTGCATTTTCGCATAGATACCAAACTTGGGATAACGAGTGAAAAAACATAGTGTTCCCAGATGTAAAGAAATTTAATTTCGATGGCCCTGACGGCGGTCAGTACTATTAGCATGACTTACGGAGAGAATCTTAATGGTTCTCGAAACGTGCGGCCGGTGGTAGTTCTGTGAAATATTAGGGCGCGTTTGGATATTATGGGAAGTGTTATCTAGTCGCGATTGTGGGTCTAAACAATTCCGACAAGTACGAGCGTATCGTCGGTTCCCAGTTAGAAGCCCATTTCAGACGAATTGGGGGACCTGACGCACTTTTTCAACAAGACAACGCCACGTTTCATACCTCGGCTATAGCCTTTTTTCAAGAACATGGCACTTATCGGCATTGAGTCCAGACCTGAATTCCATCGAAAATATTTGGGGACATTTGGTGAAGCAAATTTACGCAAATGGTGGACAATATGGTAATTTGTCGGACCTCAAAGAAGCTGTCCAGCAAGCATGGACTGATATTCCACTTTCGTACTTACAACAGCTCATTAACTCCATGAAAGACCGAGTTTACGTTTTGATCCAGAAAAAGGGACAAAAGAATAGAATATGTAGTATCAAATAAGAATGCCCTGCTAAGAATCGAATACTCCGTAAGGCGTTATTGTTGCTGGTATTTTGCAACACCGTTATTTCAGTTTTTTATTTTTTGTATGAACCGATTGTGAGATTGTGAACGAATTTAACACCACACTTGTGGCTTGTCATGTACATCACGCCTTTAAATTTCAAGCCATTCAAATAAATCAAACCGAAATTATCACTAAAAGCATGCGTTGCTAATTTTTTGCAACTCACTTATATATACAGGGTGCTGCAGGAATATTTGAAGCGCGATATGTGGAATTGTAGAGCTCGTTAAAACAGATGTTTTTTCCAATGGAACATGGTCTCTGAGAAGTCTTGTTTCGGAGTGAGAGTGAAATTACTACAATTTGTGACACTGGTGTTTTTGCCCGACATAGGAGCACAAAATGTGCTGTTGCGAGACAACCAGACAGAAACTAAGCACACCGTCGTGTTCGAGATAAAATTCTGCTCCATCTGAAGAATATGCTAGGCCGGTCAGAAGGCGCGACATGGTCGCTTAGAAGAGAATTCGCCAAAAATGAAGTTCTTTATTAGCGTTCACGCCAAATACTTTAGAATCATAACCCTACAACCACTCACAGCGCTCAAAACGGACATATTCAGCCAATGCGCAATTCATGGCGATCATTTTGGTACCAAACAAGTGTCAATGCGAGCTGTGGTTGCGGAGTAATTACGATTTTTCGGAGGGCATGTCCAGATTAAGTGCATGTAAAATGACTGTGTGGCGACGTTCACTACCGCCGACGTGTCGCGCGACAGCCGCAGCGCGTCATTTTTCATGCACTTAATCTGGACATGCCCTCCGAAAAATCGTAATTACTTCGCAACCACAGCTCGCATTGACATATGTTTGGTACCAAAATGATCGCCATGAATTGCGCATTGGCTGAATATGTCCGTTCTGAGCGCTGTGAGTGGTTGTAGGGTTATGATTCTAAAGTATTTGGCGTGAACGCTAATAAAGAACTTCATTTTTGGCGAATTCTCTTCTAAGCGACCATGTCGCGTCTTCGGACCGGCCTTGTATATTCTTCAGATAGAGCAGAATTTTATTACGAACACGAAGGTGTGCTTAGTTTCTGTCTAGGAAGACTGGATGTCTCGCAACAGCACATTTTATGCTCCTATGTCGGGCAAAAACACCAGTGTCACAAATTGTAGTAATTTCACTCTCACTCCGAAACAAGACTTCTCAGAGACCATGTTCCATTGGAAAAAACATCTGTTTTAACGAGCTCTACAATTCCATATATCGTGCCCTGTATATATATATATATACATATATATATATATATATATATATATATTTATATGCGTTAACGCGTTTTTACGTAGATGTTAAAGCTCCACACGTGAAGAATCCACGCGCTGGTCCGCGTCCTTAACATTATACGCATGTGTGCTCAAAGGCACCCTGATAAATACACGATTAGCCTCGGATACCATACGGCGTCATGGCAGAGCCAAGTTGTCCATGAGGGAACTCAATATAGAAAATATTGTGATGATTTATTAATAATTTACAACACGTTTGCACACTCAGCAGTGCTCGCCTCAATAAAAATTGTGGTAAAGAGGTGTCAAGCAAAAGAGAGAAATACTTACACTCCCGCCCTTTAACCGCGATTTAATACGCGCGGACCCGAACGGGAGTGCCCACCAGCCCGAATTGACAGGCCAGCAGATCCCCCACCCTCCCCCCTATCGAGGTTTGGAATGGGGGTACCACACTACTCCACCGTACCGATTAGACGCATTCACCTCGCGATTCCGCGTTACACCCCGGAATATACCTTCGTTAAAAATCAGTTGTCCGTGTCCTTGCTTGATGGTAGCCCCCGCTCTTATGGACCCGGTGCGATCGGTATATCCTCAAGGTTCCTTGCAAAGTTAAAACGGTGAGATCCATAAGATTCCTCTTCGTGACGCCGAGCCGCAAGAGCGTCCTCGCAGATTCGGAGTCCCATACACTACTCATAGAGATAGTGATGGATCCGAATCTGCGAGGTTTTTGCCGGTCGGGGAGCGCCGCTCTTAGAAACTCGACGTCATATTTGGTGATCTTGTCCTGCCGCGCTATTGCCAGGTCCCGGTTCGGGCCGTGAACCTCGGCATCTAAAACCCAGACCTCGGTAGGTGTTGTTATTACGAGGTCGGGCTTTAGACCCGGTGCGCCCGGTAAATTCTGGTACGGTATTGATAAAACCTTTACCTTCCTATATATATATAGAAATTGGTATACAGGGTGTTACGTAAAAAGTTGTACTTCTTTCGAGGTTTGATAGAGCTCGGCAAGAAAATAATTTTTCCCAATGGGCGGAAGCCAAGAAAACGTTTTGTTTAGGAGTGAGGATGAAATTTAGAAAAGTCGTTATTCTGCCTTATTTTCTCCTACATAGTTGTACAAAATCTACGTTTGCGGGAGAACCAGAGAACGCATGAAGCAACCGATCATACCAGTGTGTTCGGCGGAAAATTTTGCATAACCTAAATGACACCTAACGCAAGCTCGCAAAAAGCAAATAGGTGGAATAAAAAAATCATAAAAAGTCGATTTGTTGTTATAACTTACGTTGAAGCTTTCACGTGCAAAATCTAAAAATTTTGCCATTGCGCACAAATGACGAACACTCTCTGACGATAGCAAATTTAATGCCCGTCATTTTCGTACCAAAGTGATGGTGCTGCGTTACGTAGTTGCTGAGAAACTAGGCTTTTTCGACAGCCATATCAAAAGCAAAGGCATGCATACTTCCTAGCATCTTGACCTGCTTTACCACAGAAACCACTTGCGCACGTCCAGAAACACACCAGCATTTATTTATTATAAAAAGTGCTCGAAGTTCCGTCCGCCTACCACTAAACACGTTCTGTAGCGATTGCACAGGCTCTCTTGCACTCGTGTAAATATGTTAGGCATTGCCCTAACGGCGTCAGCAGCGTTGAATATACGGTCAACCAGATCTTCACGCGATTCAACGGGGGTTTCGTAGACAACACTCTTTAGGTAGCCCCACAAAAAAAAGTCGAGGCTTGTTAAATCGGGGGAGCGAGGTGGCCAAGCTATAGACCCGCCTCGGCCGATCCACCGATTCTTGAATGCTTCGTTTAGGTATTCTCGAACCGTAGCAGAGTTGTGTGGCGGCGCACCATCATGCTGGAACCACATTCTTAGACGAACGCTTTCCGGGACGCTTTCCAAAAGCTGGGGTAACGTATAAATCAAAAATGCGCGATAGGCAGACCTGACACTTCGTTTTATGGCTTTTGGCGTTGGCGGTTTTTCTTATGGTGTTTTGGCGTCTCGAATGACGAATTCCGAATCAAAGCCCGCGCAAATTTCCGATAGAAGCTTGTGCGAACGGCGAATAATTTCGAAACAAAGCCGGCTGCTCAGCGTAAACAAATGCTGGTGTGTTTGTTTCCGCCAGATTAGATGCAGCTGCGTATCGCGCGTTTTTGATTCATACGTTACCCAGTTGTTAGAAGGCATCCTGGAAAGCTTTCGTCTGAAAATGCCGCTACACAACTCTGCTACGGTTCGAGAATACCTAAACGAAGCATTCAAGAAACGGTGGATCGGCCGAGGCGGGTCTATAGCTTGGCCACCTCGCTCCCCCCGATTTAACAAGCCTCGACTTTTTTTGTGGGGCTACCTAAAGAGTGTTGTCTACGAAACCCCCGTTGAATCGCGTGAAGATCTGGTTGACCGTATATTCAACGCTGCTGACGCCGTTAGGGCAATGCCTAACATATTTACACGAGTGCAAGAGAGCCTGTGCAATCGCTACAGAACGTGTTTAGTGGTAGGCGGACGGAACTTCGAGCACTTCTTATAATAAATAAATGCTGGTGTGTTTCTGGACGTGCGCAAGTGGTTTCTGTGGTAAAGCAGGTCAAGATGCTAGGAAGTATGCATGCCTTGATGATTGCTTTTGATATGGCTGTCGAAAAAAGCCTAGTTTCTCAGCAACTACGTAACGCAGCACCATCACTTTGGTACGAAAATGACGGGCATTAAATTTGCTATCGTCAGAGAGTGTTAGTCATTTGTGCGCAATGGCAAAATGTTTAGATTTTGCACGTGAAAGCTTCAACGTAAGTTATAACAATAAATCGACTTTTTATGATTTTTTTTATTCCACCTATTTGCTTTTTGCTAGCTTGCGTAGGTGTCATTTAGGTTATGCAAAATTTTCCGCCGAACACACTGGTATGATCGGTTGCTTCATGCGTTGACTGGTTCTCCCGCAAACGTAGATTTTGTACAACTATGTAGGAGAAAATAAGGCAGAATAACGACTTTTCTAAATTTCATCCTCACTCCTAAACAAAACGTTTTCTTGGCTTCCGCCCATTGGGAAAAATTATTTTCTTGCCGGCTCTATCAAACCTCGAAAGAAGTACAACTTTTTACGTAACACCCTGTATATTACCTAAAATTGATGTTTGTTGATGACATCTTTCACTACTGCATGCATCGAAACAGCTTCTATTTCCTTGCACTCCAGTATGTGGTATCGGTCAACATCACGCGCTCCACCATATTTACAGACACAGTCTTCTAATTCAAAGCAATACCCTTTTAGTCATATATTTTGATGGCGACCATGCCAGGTAAGCCTACACAGTATGCGTCTGTTTGTTTGCAGTTTGTGTTTGTAGGCGCGATATTACTCAGCAGCCAGCGCGCTGAAATCGTATTAGTCGAGGATGAGGTTTTCCACAATGCTTCGCTCTTGGCATAGTTCCAGCGCTAAAGTTGTCGATGCGCTACGCGGCTATCCGAGCATATACGTCACCAAATTTGTTTTTACATTGTCTATTTCTCTCATGTTGTCTAAAATGAGTTTGGTACAATGGCCCGAAAGCAGTAAGTTACAATCGGAGCCACTTTTCCTTGAAAAGGTTAATTTCAGTCTTAGTGTCAACTGTGTAAGATCTCCGAGTAGCGTCATGACCGATATTGATTTTGCACGCTTGTTCCCTATGTGCATTGGTGACGACCCTAGTCAGTGTTATCCCGCGGTAGTCCACTAGATCTGTGGCGTCGCATTTGTTTCTAAAAATTGGTTGCAGGTGGCTTCGGCGCAATTGCTTCGGGAAATGCCCATATTCTAAGCATGCATTGAACAATGCTCTTAGCTTTGGAACTACGTGCTCTATTTCTTGCTTAAGATGGTCGTAGTAAATATGATTAGAACTTTAATATATATTATTATAATTATATATATATATATATATATATATATATATATATTTTTTTTTTAGATTAGTCTTGAATGATTATATATATATATATATATATATATATATATATATATATATATATAATTTTTTTAGCTTAGTCTTGAATGATTACTATAATTTGTACAAAAACCATGCAGTCACGTATGCTTGCTGTAGCATAATGTCTAGCGGAAAAACTAGGACTAAGAGAACAGAAGTATTTTCTAATCTGTTAGAACGAGGTACATTTTCTATGCTTGCACATTCACACAGGACGATGCAAAACGCTGGATCGTCTCGACTGCCGTATCGCAACTGCTAGCGCCTAATTAGAGACTGGCACTGCGTTAGCGTTTCAAAGGGAAGCCGAGAGAACAAGACAAGCGGTGAGCAGACACAGACAGACATATATAGCTAGATGTATCGAGCGTTTATCGTTTGCCTTTATCTGCACTGGCATAACTCAACGACTGCTCCAATATGTCGATACGCCAGAGAGCATCCATCATTTTATCTGTTCGTCCCAGCAGCGTCGGGCGGCTGCGCGTCGAGGAGGAGACGGACACACTGCTTTACGTCGCACGCCCAAATAGATAGCGGAAGGTATAAGAGAATAAAAAGGCAACGAGAGAGAGAGAAAGAGAGGTAGAGACAGAGAGAGAGAGAGAGAGAGAGAGAGAGACGTGCAGCCTAAGAAATAATGCACGAAGGAATGCGCGCATATATCATGTCGCTGGCATAGGGGGCTGCCAACGCGACAGCGTACTTGAGCCGCACCGAAGGCAATTTCAGTCAATTTTCTATATTGCCCTTAGATGAACCCGTCTGGCCTGTTTCTTCTTAGTTAATATATATATATATATATATATATTTATATTTACATATATATATATATATATATATATATATATATATATATATATATATATATATATATATATATATATATATATATATATACATATATATATTTATATATATATATATATAAATATATGTTATAAGAACCTTTGTCGTGCCAACCGCGGCACTGAGCGAGCCGCAGCACTGTTCGGTATAGTACCTATCACAGAGAATTTTGCATGGCATGCTTATGACATCCATCGTGCAATGCAACGATCCGACACGGAGAGTGGTGAAAACCGTGTGCCGCAAACGCCGTTAACGGATGCCTATTCTGTTCCGTCGTTCTACCTATGCAGATACAATTGATGGCACCTTGCTCTAAAGGTTCGTTCTCCAAGTTAATACTCATTGACTTGGCTTCGCTTACAGGTGCATCGGGGTCAACTATAGTCCGGCGGAACTGGGAACGCCAAGGAATATTGCTAAAGGAGGTTGGAATGAGGCACGTCAGAGTAGTGAGAAAAAAAAAATCTGCAATATTTTTCTGCTTATTGTGCTCGCCATCATTAATTTTAAAGATATATATATATATATATATATATATATATATATATCTTTATGTAAGTGAATAAGCAGCAGGTGAAAGACAGCAGATAGGCGGCTGCTCTTGTAGCTCTACGGCGTTCAAGTAAAGGTGCAACTTCTCGCTTAACTGATGGAACGCCGTACAGTAGCTACAAGAGCAGCAGCCTATCTGCTGTCATTCACCTGCTGCACTTATTTACTAGCAATGCTATACAACATTGGTTCATATGTGCACACGCACTCATTCACATATACAGGCAATCAGCCGACGCCACTGCTCGCTTCCATACCCATAGTTGCCTGCGTCGGGTTCACTCACGAGAGGGCCAACTCTAGGCTAGGAGTGGACTAGTCTGTAAAGCACCAGCCCCGCGTTGCCACTAGACTGCACGACTAGAGACAACTCTTGGCAGCAAACACTCTTCGCGCACGTTTGCCGTCCGTGGCCAGCTTGAGGTTTTTGCTGACTCTATCTACGAGCATGCATTCGGCCAGTAAATAGATAGGCCCCGTCCGCCTAACGTCTTGTAAGTCACCGCACCTCACACATGTTTTTTTTTAGATCTCCCGTTAGGCAATTGCCCGTATACGGATTTTTCATGTCATGGCTAAGTTTACTCCACTCCGGCGCATTTACCTTGTCTAAATTGGAAACCATGCAAACCAATTTAAGAGCGGCCGGTCTGGGTCTCGAACCCAGTTCTCCCGAATGCAAGGCAGAGGCTTTTGCCACTAAGCCACCTTGCTCGGTGGCACATACATAGTCGGCGATGCGACCACCATCATTACTCGTCGAGATGACGCCTGAAGTGCCTGCGGTACGCGAAGACATCTTTACCGAACTTCACATCAGCGAAGACAAAACTGCAGGGGTTTATATTCTATGTGCGAACGAGCCTCTTCAGCTTTAAATTTGTTATTTTAGTTTGCTATATATATATACATTTCTGGATAAATACTCGTTAAATAATGGGTGTGTTAGGTCACGCTGGAGGACCTTACCCGTGACTCGTGTGGTATTGGAATCGCCCGTCATTTTCCTCACCGAAATTTTGATTATCTCGCCGAACTGACGCGCTTTATTTTCGGCGACTATCAGATTGCGGTATACCGATAGTGTATATTGGTTGAATATCGTTGCACTTGCAGTCCTTCTATGCACATACAACGTTGCTCATCCAAGCCTGCTGCTGTGCGATGTTGGCCCAGGCAAAGGTGTTCGTCTAGTTCGTGGAAACGTTGCAAACAATATAAAATGAACACCTAATAGCACAATTTGCTGTACGTGGCTTGAACACATTAAGCTCTGGATTCGGGAGAAGTTCCATGAAATCTGTTCAGAGTGCTTGTGCAAACTGTGCGGGCTGCGACAGTGTGATTGTCATATTACCTCCGACTGACGATGTGATGGAGCTGTGGAGATCCTGTCCTGCTGCGAGTACACACATGCGAAGGTGCGTTTTTCCGTGACGCTCGGATTGCTAGTGTATACCTTGGCACCTTCAGTTTTACTGTACTGTTAGCTAACTACCGATCGTTTGACGCTCTTTATATGCATAACTAACAGACCGTTGAGAACGCCTGAAATTACAACAACAACAACAACAACACAACAACAACTACGACGACGATGATGCCACCGTCGTGGTCAACAACAACAACAACAACAATAACAATCACAAGCTGTACATCGATGCTCACAGTGCTGCCCAGTTAATGCGCGGGCTCATTAACTGGCGTATTGTCGGTTTCGATTCGTTACTATTCTGTACCGGCCGCCAGCATCCCGGAAATTGCAGGCACAGCGACATTATACGACACGCGAGTCGAGCGCGCGTTGCGAAAGGGGAGTTTCGGGGCGGGGGGACTTGACCGTCAACCTCATTTCAGTCACACTGCATGCACGTTGTTGTTGTTGTTGTTGTTTGTGTGCATACAATGATGAATACGCTCGCCGGGTGATTGATCGGGCCGGGCCGGTTACACCGTTAGAATATCACCGTTTTATCTCGAGTCGGGCAGGGATCGGCCGCTGTGATGCGGACGTCGCGTCGAGGTGGCTGATCGCGGTTGGTCGCGGTGGTTTCTCGGGGCCGAAACTAAACGCCAAACGCGTGTGTGGTTTTCTTCTTCTTCTTCGTCGTCGTCGTGGCGTGGTTGGCGCGTACACGGTACCGGTGTCTGGCTGCTTGCAGGCCACCGTATGCAGGCCATGGTGCCAAGGTGTCGTCGTCGTCGTGTCCGTCGTGCGCGACAGCAGTCTGATGACTGGCTAGGTAGAGAGCGGGCGGTTGCATTTAGGCTCGACGGATGAGGAACCCTTCCATATCGTCGCCTGAAGTTGCCGCCTGTGCCGATATCGAAGCAGGCAATTCGATACGCGCACGTATGATGAATGAGAAATGAGATCATCAACTCTTTGGCACAACGACTGAGGACCGCCTGCATGTCGTTCTACGTCGCCGCCTTCACAGCCAGACACCTCCCCCTCCTCGCCCCCCCACACCTCCCCCTCCTCGCCCCCCCACACCTCCCCCTCCTCGCCCCCCACACCTCCCCCTCCTCGCCCCCCACACCTCCCCCTCCTCGCCCCCCA
The DNA here is from genome assembly GCA_003439945.1 of Dermanyssus gallinae. NCBI lineage: Eukaryota > Metazoa > Arthropoda > Arachnida > Mesostigmata > Dermanyssidae > Dermanyssus > Dermanyssus gallinae. The sequence continues at coordinate 993,482 of QVRM01003125.1, read as the reverse complement.
CACCTCCCCTCCTCGCCCCCCACACCTTTGCCTCCTCGCCCCCCACACCTTTGCCTCCTCGCCCCCCACACCTTTGCCTCCTCGCCCCCCACACCTTCCCTCCTCGCCCCCCACACCTTTCCCTCCTCGCCCCCCACACCTTTCCCTCCTCGCCCCCCACACCTCCCCCTCCCCGCCCCCCACGCCTGCCCCTCCTCGCCCCCATACCTCCTCCTCCTCCCTTTCCTCGCCCCCACATCTCCTCCTCCTCCTCCCCTTCCTCCCCCACACACCTCCCCCTGCTCCCCCACACACCTCCCCCTGCTCCCCCACACACCTCCCCCTGTTCCCCCACACACCTCCCCCTGCTCCCCCACACACCTCCCCCTGCTCCCCCACACACCTCCCCCTGCTCCCCCACACACCTCCCCCTGCTCCCCCACACACCTCCCCCTGTTCCCCCACACACCTCCCCCTGTTCCCCCACACACCTCCCCCTGCTCCCCCACACACCTCCCCCTGCTCCGGGAGGTACACCCGGCCGTCCGCGACGCTGTTATTCACCGCGACGAATCACAACTCGGCCAGGACCTTAAGCCGCGTTTGGCGTGTTGCTTCATAAGCTCTGCATGGCCCGGCGGTTCGAAGTGCGCGTCAGTTGACAGAGATGAAGTCGATATACATATATATTCAGATTCAGATTCAAAACGTGGTTTATTCGCAAAACTGCATTAAAAATGCTTAAGTTTTCGAGAAAAAATGACATTTCATAAAATAGAGTGAATTCACACAGTCACATGGCTATGCATACAGGTGTGTACACAGTAAACTGGTGATCGGTTCATCGGTGTGATTCAGCATTGTAGCAAGAAAATACGCTCGTCACAACAGTATTGCCGACTCTTTGTATGGTGTCTCCCATAACTCATGAATCAATTTCCATCTCCGCAGCTCTTCACTTCACAACGCCTGCTAATACCCTCACCGATCTGTTATACCAGAGCCGGTAGCAAGATACTTTTTCAATTCCCGCACAAATATACTCACAGAGGAGAGAGATCGTATGAGTCCTGGTAGAGCGCTCCAAACATGCGGCAGCCGACACAATAGGGAATGAGACCTAAGTTTCTTTTTGGTCCACGGTATGACAAACACTGTCGCTCTACGCAGTTGCCTTCTCCGCCTAGGTACCAAGGGAAATACTATATCCGGCGGCAGTAAACCACGAGAGGTTTTGTAAGCAAGCGTGGTTACTCTAAGAAAGTATATTTTTGAGACTGGTAAAAGGTCATAAGCAGCGAACAGATCACTAACTGACTCGTAGCGCCGTCTGGAAGAGATGGCGCGAAGTGCATCATTTTGAATTACCTGGACCCTTCGAAGAATGCCTCTGTACCCACCATCCCACAACAGAACACCATAACATAAAATAGATAAAAATTGTAGACCGTTAAAAGTCCCTCAATGGGAACCCCCACCTGCCTTATTCTTCGCAAAGTTGCAATAACTGCATAACACTTTGGTATCAATTGATCTATGTGAGAATGCCAGGATAAATGTTCATGCAATACCAAACCGAGACACCTTACCGCCTGAGAACGATGTACCGTATTAGCACTCAGTTGAAAACTATCGGGCAATTGAAGCAGCCTTCTAGCGGGTCGAAATACTAAGATATTGGTTTTGCTTGTATTTACCACCAATTCGTACTCATTGAAAACGTTAACAACTTTTTCAACTAACTCAAGGGAAGCGCTAATACCACTAGAAACGCTGCGCGGGTCGAGCCGAAACAAGATTGTCGTGTCATCAGCAAAAGCTATCGCCTTTTCCAGGTTATCGTGTTTGATTTTCAAGAGTATGAAGTTCAGTAATATAAGAAACATAAAGGGACCAAGTACCGAGCCCTGTGGAGTACCCAAGCCAACAAGCTGCCAAATAGATTGAACAGGCCCAACCTTTACAGATTGATATCTATCCTCAAGATAGGATCTAAACCAGCTAACTGTAGAGACCGTGCAGCCCAACTGGGTCAACATCTGGGTAAACAATCCATTTTCAAGGCAATTGAAGGCAGACGCCACGTCCAGGAACACGCCCAAACAAGGCTGGTCCATTTCGACCGAGTCAACCACATGCTGCCACACATGTGCTAGGGCTAAGTCTGTCGATCGGTTTTTACGAAAGTCAAATTGGTCTGATGGGAGGAAGTTAATGTCCTTTAAATAAAGAGTTAGGCTCAGTAACACTAACTTTTCAGAGACCTTTGAAATATAGTCAACAACTGAGATAGGACGGTAGTTGGACGCAAGACACTTATCCCCTTCACCCTTGTATAATGGGATTACGTTGGTAGATCGCAGACATCTAGGGAAGTAGCCGTGTCGAAAAGATAGGTTAATTATTTTTGCCAAATGAGCTGCAATAACGGAGGAAGCTAACTTTAACAATTTAGTCGGAACACCTATGATTCCACAAGTCCAGCTAGCATTCAAGTTCCTGATCACACTCTCAAAACCAGAGGCCTGTACCCAAGGCAACGAAAATGATTTTGTCTCCTTTGGCCATAGTTCGTCAAGGCGGCGCCCATCAGTACACGGATTTCGATGTAATGCCAAAGTAATACCGAGCCTGGGGGGGTGGGGAGGAATCCGGGTTTAGTGGGTTTGCGAGTCTCACACCAGTCACGCAGGCTGCTAGTGGCGCATGTGCATCATGCATTACCGAAACCTCCCAGAACAAAAAAAAAAAAAAAAAAAAAAAGTACACGGATTTAACAACTTTATAGTTTTATGTCCAACCGTAGCGAAATTTAGGTTTAGTTCGTCGGCGATCGACTTTGGTTCACTAATCGTCTGCCCCGTGCTGGAAATTAAGACTGATGGAAGCTCTGCCTTAGAAAGCTCTCTACCGCAGGCTTTGTTAATATATTTCCACAAACGCCGCAAGTTTAATGTCATTAAACCGATTTTTATAGAAAGCCTTTCTGGCTAGGCAAATAGCGCGTAAATACATCTTTCGAGCGCTTGAGTACGCTGTTTTTATCTCAGGCGTCAAGTGCTTACGATACCTTCGATAAAGCTTGTTCACCGTGTGCCTCAACCGACAAAGCCCCGGGGAAAAAGAGAATGAGTGGCTGTCTCGAGAAGAACCAGGACTGTCCAGACTAATCTTTGGAATTGCTTTGTCGTAAATCTTGCTCACGGTAGCCCGAAACGCTTCGAAAGCTGAATCTACATCTAAAGCTTCATAGACGTTGATCCAGGAAGCCCGCCGTACCAAGTCAGGAAATGCATCAATACTGCTCTGATCATGCCGCCTATGCAAAATGGGTATGTCCCTTCCAGGTACCACCGAAACGGATTGACCGTCGTTGACAGAGATAATTATCGAATAGTGATCTAAAAATAATGGGGTCTCTAACACAGCTGCCTCGATAGAACTAAAAACAGAGCAATTAGCTATAGCGATATGATCTATACAGGTTGCTGAGCTGGGACGGGTAACCCTATCTATTGTGTGAACAAACCCCCTCGCCATAAAAAAGATAGATATTTCATAGAAGGAGGGTTAGCTAAAATATTGATATTCGAGTCCCCTATTACCATGCAAGGCAGGTTGCTACTTCGCGGCAATAAAGTTTCAAGGGTATCCAGCAGCACGCCACTGTGACTAACACGACATGGGTAAAAAGCTATTATAAACCCCTCAAAAACAGGTAGTTCTACAAGTTCTTAAAATGAGCTTTTCAGAATTCGAATTTTTTCGCGCTTTCACCGCTATTGGAAACGGCAACTTTTCGAATGCTAGCAGTCAAAATATTATGGTGATTGACCGTTGCGATTTCGTTTGATCGCTTTTCCCGTGCAACGTATCGGCGTGATTTTGAAAAATTGAGAAAAAAGAGTTTCGAGTGGTTATCAAGCGTTTTTATTTCAAAAGTTGGAATGCGACCCAAGTGAAAACTGAGTTAGACGAGGTATACGGTGACTTGCGCCATATTTTGCCACTGTTTCCAACAGGATTAATGAGTTAAAAAGAGGTCGCAGGAGCACCGAGGATGAACTACGTTCAGGACGCCCAAAAACGGCAACTGATGAGGAAAACGTGGAAAAAGTGTGGAAAATCGTTGCCGCAGATAAGCGAGTGAACATTAAGGAGATATCGGAGGCCTTGGGGATCAGTTTGGGTAGTGTGCATTTCATCCTGTACGAGAACTTGAAGATGAAAAAACTCAGAGCAAAATGAGTGCCGCATTTGTTCAACCAAGGCCAAACAGACGCGCGTGTTTCCGCTTCACAGCGAAATTTGGCCAAGATGTCGAAAAATCCGTCGGATTTTTGGCGCAGATTCGTGACCGTCGATGAAAGCTGGGTCCATCACTACACTTCCGAGACCCAAGAAGCATCTCGCCAATCGTGTGCACCTGGTGAAGGACCTCCGAAGAGGGTGCGGACAACGGCATCGGCCGGAAAGATGATGGCTTCGGTTTTTTGGGACCAACGTGGAATAATTCTGGTTGACTACCTTGAGAGCGGTAAAACGATCACGGGAGAATATTATGCAAGACGGTTGGACTGCCTGAAGCAAGAACTCATCGTGAAACGGCCCGCTTTACAGAAGAAGGTTGTCCTGTTTCACCAGGACAATGCTCCCGTACACAAGTCGCGCCAAGCAACGGCAAAACTGGCCCAACTGAGGTTCGAACTTATTGAACAACCTTCCTATTCTCCAGACCTGGCCCCCTCTGATTAGTTCCTCTTCAGACATTTGAAGAATCGTCTCGGTGGAAAGCGTTTTTCCAGCAATGAAGAGGTTACAACTGCTGTCAATGCCTATTTTCAGTCTAAAGACGCAGAATTTAACTCAAGAGGTATAAATGCTCTGAAATATCGGTGGGAAAAGTGTATTGAGCTTCTCGAAGAGTATATCAAATAAGAAAAAATTAAAAACAAGATTTGGAAAATTCTTGGTTTTCATTTTAAAAACTTGTGGAACTACCTGTATATATATATATATATATATATATATATATAATTTAAGAATTTTAAGCAGGTGTTTCTCATTATATATGAAGCGAGTGCTTTGCTTGCCTATTCGAGCAAGGAGCCGCTTTGTGTATCTCATGTCAGGTTGTTCACCGGCTACGGCTGAAGATGCCGCGTACAGTACTATGCAAATGTTTCATTTTTGAATGGAAAGCTAAAGTCGAACAGACCAGACGGGAGGTCGGTGGTTTGGGCGTTTTCAATGCCGTGCACCTTTGGTCTGGTCCTGCATGTGACAGTCGCCAAGTATACACCAGGTACATAGTGCATGGCTATCACTACCTGGTATGTTCTAACGCAGCTTTTCACGAGGAGTACGAGTTGTGCACCTGCCGGTTCTGCCTGCAGAAGGTGTGCCAAGTACCACGCAGTGGAATGCACAACGCTGGACAAAACATCGTTACACTACTTCTCTCGCCGAAAGCGTGAAGAAGATAGAGTATTATGAAGAAACATCTTAAACTGTATATTACACTCAATCTGAGTGAAATAAATATAATTAAATTGAAAAAAGGTCCCTGCAAACGTGTGCACCATTACGGGGGGTCCAGTGTAGGGACCAGCCATTTCTGGAGGGTTCTTCGAACCGAGGCCGCATTGCCCCGTTGCACATCCAGCGACAGACGCTGTCTGAGGAAATCACTTGCTCGCTTATCTCCGCTGGCTAGAATTAGCCGCTTCCCGACCTTCTGTAGCAAACTGCGAGTAGACGGACCCGGCCCGCCAAGGGTCTCGAAGGCTAGTGGGTGAAACTCGTACGGGTAACCGATGTTCTGGTACTTTCTAACCTTGCCTGCCTCGGCCGATGCATGACCAGCCCGAGCCGCGCCAGCACTGACCATTGAAGGGGCTAATGAGTCAGTAACTGTCGCGTCCCAAACCAGCATGCATCCGCGCTCGAACGGAGTTAAGGTCAGACCGTCAGGTCTCTTTCCGCCCTCTCTGTCTAGTCCGACGGGCTCCAGAACGCACGGTAGACCACTGGATCGTAGAGCTCTGCTAAAGGTTTCGTTCAAGGCTTGGTGTCTTGCTCGCCTACCTGCGCTGACAATACAGGACAGCCCGTGGCGTCCATCTGGCTGGACGACGTCTCCGCAGACACAGGCATGGGTGTACACAAGGTCTGTTCCTAAACGAAGTCCGACCGCGATCCTTACCGACTCGTCATCTAACAGGGTCCCGATCTGAGCACAGGGTATGGCGTGGAGCCATGCGCCCGCCCCCTTAGAGGAGACGGCGCGCAGCCTGGCCTTATCGGCGTCCGTGGCGCATTCCGCAATGAGGTTTTCGACTCTTTGCTCATAAAGAATTGCTGCCCATTCTCTCTGGTGTCCAGCTTCGACGGACTCGTGGCCGCACAGGGCAACTGCCTTGCGGTGGCTTTTCTCCAATCGGGCTTCTAAGTCCGTGAGAGCAACAGAATCCAGGAGGCTTCTTGCCTCTTGCATAGACCTATGGAGGGAAGCTGCTAGAGCTGTCTCCGATAAGACCGTCGCATCAGGTAACCCTAGGCCACCCCAAAGAACGGGGAGTAAAGCTTGTTGGCGCGCACGAGCGGATAGGCTGAGGTTTAGCAACGCCTCTAATGTAGACATCACGCGGTCGTTGAGTCGTTCAAGAATTCCTGAAGCTTGCGAACAGTCTGCCCCTCAAAACAAGTGGTGGAGACGAAGGGCCGAAAATGATGATCTCAGAAGAAAAAGGCCTCGGTGAGAACCTACCAAATGAATGCGTGACATTGCATTTTCTAGCTTGACCAGCCACCTCTCGAGGACATCCGGAACTCCTTGCGGGAATAGGGGGACGCCTAGCAACTCTAAATTTTTGCCGACGGTCTTGCACCCTGAGAGAGCCTCTAGCACTTCGGAGTCAGCAGCACCTCCTACAGCATGGACCTCACATTTTGCAGGGTTTAGGGCCAGGCCACTCCGCTCAGCAAACTCAATGACTCGGTGGATGTCCCTCATTACCGCATCGGGGGCGCCACCCAGAACACCGTCATCCAAGTACCATACATTTAGAGGGCATTCAAGAGAGTCGACCAACTCCTTGGCAGCCAGGCAGAACAGGGGGGGACCCAATGGGTCGCCCTGCTGCACCCCAGTTTGCGACATTATAACATCATGCGGCAGGAGAAGGCAGGAAGGCTCTTTATAAGCTAGTTCCACCTGGTGGAACATACTCGGGACATAGGCTTTTACCGCACTCAGTAAGTAGTCCCTCCGAATACTGTTAAAAGCGTTTCTGAAGTCAAGCTTGACCACAAGGGTAGCTTCAGAGCGTGACTCCAGGAAGGACCGAGTCGAGTGCACTGCGGTTTCGCATCCTCCCGGAGTCGCAAACCCAAGCTGATGGACACCAAGAGCATGTGAGATGTCTGCCTTGTTCTCTAAGATGCTAATTTTTGCCGCCAGCCTCCGGATTGCAGATGAACATGCGATGGGTCTTACGCTGCCATCTTTCTTCTTAAGGGCAAAAAGTCTGGCACCAAATATGAGCGGTCGCCATTCAGAGAGCGGCGAACCCCAGCGAAGAAGATCAACGACCTTGGCCAGGGCAGCCGCAAGTCGGTCGGCGGCAGTTCCTAGAGCGGGAGATAGCAGATCTTTTAAGAGCCGTGGTCTAATGAAATCTAGGCCCGCGGCTGACCTTCGCGAAAACGTTTTTATTGCAGACCGAACGTTGTCGGCTAATGTGGTTGATGGCAAGGGCACGTGAGAAGGGCTAGGCCAGGACAGAGGTGAAGGGGCGGGGGGGTGTTTATCCCACAGCAAAGCCGTCTCGCTGGGCTTCTGTGCCAGCGTGTCTTCTGAGATTAAGACCCTGGCCGCCGAAGAAACGTCGCCTTCCGATAGCTTGGTGATGGCTAGCCGCACGGTGTCAACTGTCCGCTCCCGGGGACGTAGGTTTGAAGGAGGGCCACTGCCATCGTCAAACCGTTTCCCCTGAGCAAAGTCGCGAAGGTTCTTCCGGATTGAAAAAATATATATGTATAAAAAGTGATGTGATCGTGTAGTACAACAGGCGAAAATCTAGCTCTCTAGAGCCTGCCCGAAGGTTCTTTCTCTTTCAGTACTTTCGTACTCATACTTTTCACCGGGCCGTTGTCCAACAGTTTTCGCCTCTTCATCACCTTTTGGTCCCTGCCAACACTAAATCAGCCCTTGTGCTAACTGTGTAGTACGTACGGCTAGCACAAAAGTAACTAAAACCGAGCTGAAGAGCCGCCACTTCCTAGATTTTCTAAAAGATTCTTCTTGCCTTCTTCGTTTTCAAATTGACGTTAAGCTAGACTGAGGAGCTAAACAGCGCGATCAACTCGGTCTTGAGATTGAAGACATGGGCAATTTTCACTTGCAATCTCTTGGTCTGCAAATAATCGGCAGGTTTCTTACGAATGCATAGGCCGCCTTATTTGAGCATATGCTTATGTGACGTATGTACCGGACCTCGTCGGGTCATACGCAGTAGTGGTCACTGAGGTTTTCTTTCATAGTGAGGACTTTCCAGCCCGTTATTTTGTCAACATGCCAGTATTAGTCTGCCCTGCGCAAAGTAGTAGGTAGTGCGTAAAACTTAATGATTTTGGCGTTTGTGTGTGGCCGTGCAACGGAGGGACAAAGAACTAAGCCACTGTGAAGTTTAAAGAATACCTTTTTAGCACATCGCCACGCATTTTAATTCGAACTACAACGGCTGTTCAACTAAATTAAATTAACAAAGCACTTATGGCAGTGGCAGAGTCTATCGCGCTCTTTTGAGCTGCCGTATGGGCTAGAACGACTTTTAAGACAAAGACAGCAAAACTACTCCTGCAAAAAACGCAGAAGATTGTAGCCCTTAGGGTAATACAAGAATACAGAACGATTTGCACAAATGCAGCTCTGCTGCTTGCCGGAGATATTCCCTGGGACCTTAAAGCGTTTGAGAGACAACGCCTTTAGGACATTGACATACCTACAGAAAGCGATAAAGAACGAGAAAGAAAAGCCACTTTTGAAGAATGGCAAGCTGAGTTGGGACGCCATTCCCTCCGGTGCCCCCGGAAAGAGCCTTAGCAAACTGCTGCCAAACATACAGGCATGGATAGCAAGGCCGGGAGGGGCTGACACAGATTCTCACGGGGCATGGCAACTTCCAATCATACCTTTACCAAATAGGGATGGCCCCATTAGAAATATACCCGGACGAGTTAGGGAACAGAAAACCTTAAGCAGAAAAGCAGAAAGACACAAGCATGTCACCACATAATTCGAATATTAGGGCTGCAATCATTCGCCTTGACAAATACATGTGGACGCTAGAAATAACAAGCAACGCTGACAAAGCGCGCGAGTTTTCTTAAGTGCCTAAAGGACTAACGGGGGGAAGTGCCAAATATAAGAGGGATGTGCCAAACCCGAACATAAGGGAGAAGTACAACTAATCACGATGCTGGCCAATAAATGTACGGCAAAGGCAGACTGTCTGGCCAAACATGTTGAAGAACTGAACGTACAGGAATTAGTGGCCCAGAAAGATTTTCAATACCGGCAAGCCCTACAAAGAGACTATTTCTACAAAGAGCGAAAGTTAATGAGAAACTGGTAACGTTACCAAGGGAGAATAGGCCCAGAGGTCTTCTCACAGAGGTTCCAGCTGATGCTCTGCAAGACCCTTGAAGAGATCACAACAATACTAACCCATATTTGAAGAGTTCATTGGGGCATCGTTCCGAAGAGCCTGCAAATTGACCCCGTCATGACCACTTCTGCTGGAGACATTATCCTTAAGATAGTGGAGCAATAAACGGGCAGCACCGCCACTTTTGCTGCCTCCCTACGCCAATATACCGCGAGAGATCAACACTCGAGTAGTCGCTGCTCCCACCAAAACGGTTGTCCTTTGCGAGGTTAGTTTTCTCATAAGCGCGGAGGCCATTAGAACTGAGATCCGTAAGAGTCCCAAGTCTTCGTGAACCGACTTATGTACGCACAGATACGCTACGACCTGACAAAAAGGGTAGCTGACAATGTCTGTTGATCATGGCAGAGCAACAACCGCGGAAGCTTCCGGCAAGGAAAACCGTCAAGATAGGTGACTTCAACAGTAAACATAAGGAATGGGCCAGGAAATGCAGGATCAGGAAAGCCGATACTTAATCAATATCGTACAAGTAGGCAATAAAAAGAGCAGACTAGCACACTATATATTAAAGGAAATAGTAGCTAAACGCAAGGCAGGTCTCGTTGCTATCAGTGAACTACGAAATCCACTATGCAACATGATCGACGAAAGATATTATGTCAGAATTTGTCATCCCGTTCAGCTTTGGAATGTTTTGCTTGTTTAAAAGCGTTTTCGAGCATTTACGCGAATTCAAACTTAAGTGCACGCGGCATTGCGCGCGATTAAACGCGGCCTATGTGAACGTGTATTTTTGCATCGGTACGCTCTGAAGCAAAGCCACGAATATATCTGTCTATGCTGTATTGATCTAATCTGTGTTCGCACGTTAGAGCCTAGCAACCTTACTTTATAACTAGGTCAACCGAGTCTGTGTGCTTCCTTGCTTCTGCTTGCTCAGTAACGCGACCAAAATTGACAGAGCCGAACGTCAAACGAATGGCCATAGTCAACACTGTAAGCAATGCAATATAAGTAAAACAACAATATATATATATATATATTTTTTTCTATGTCACTTATATAACATATTACCAAACATGGTTTTTTATAATCATTTTAGACACATATGATATACTCGTATAAGGCATGTAGCGGATAGCCTTACAATCAGGACACGTGTGTTCCCGGTTCTTTATTATTTTTAGCCTGGTGACATGGGCAGTATTGATGTTACCTCGTCTTATATTTTTACAAGCAATGCATTTGGCGAAATACAATAACTTGTGGCCAGATACAGCACACAGTCCGCTGCGTGAGAGGACCCACATATAAAAACTACGCCTATTGCATACTAAACCGCTTAACGATGATAGACGTTGAACTTACGCACATTAATAAGGACATACTCTGCACCTGCCTTGCTGTCAATATTGCGAACGACAATAAAACGCTTAATTAACTTAATAACTTAAATAAACGCGCTGGAACTTTGTAACGAATATTCTGCTATTTGCGCTGACAAATTATATTAAATATTTTTCTCTCCAGGAGGCGCCACGACTTACCCGAGCCGATGGCCCTTTAAATGACCCTTTCAGCGCGGTAAATGCGCCAGGCCGGTTTTTCTCGACCTCCAGTTGTCCACAGCAGTTTCGTTGCAACTGTAGATTATGCAGAGACGTATCCGGTGCTAAAGTAAATATTTAAGTAAAAAGCCTAAAGTATATCTTCAAAAGTAGTAGGCACAAGTCTGAAGAGCCACACTGGTCGCCTATCCATATCTAGGGCTTCAGACTTGATTACGTCGGCTCGTATTTATTTGGTTTTCGGTCATGTTGTGTTCCTCCAAGTAGTCCTCCTTGCTCTTCTTCATTGCTCACAAGATAAGACGCGGACAATTCGTTTATCAGCCTATTAGTCTAGTATTGCACAAATATATCCAGTTCAGCTATTTTGAGTAGTTCCACATTGTAGGCAGAGAAATACAGTCACCCTAGGTGTGGGCATATCTGCAATAAGTAAAACGTTTAGGCATTGCAGCTTAAGCCCAAAATCTTAATAAACAACGCTAGTATCATGTTTTTTTTTTGTTGGGTCTAATTTTCAAAATTAGATCAAATTACTATTTCAAGTGAATTGAACTTAATACATCACGCATATTAGCGCTTCGCTCTAAAGTATTTGACAAATCAGAAGGAAGCAACTATTTTTAGTTTTTTTCTTTAGCTAAGTAGGCTGCAATATACTTGCTGGGCCGTGACCCTACGCTAGTGGCCAATAACGACACTAGGACATCGTACGCACAGTGTAGACTAATTATGTTTGTCAAGAAATTCCTGGAACTATACTGTCTCATAGATTTAAATTGTGCACAAGGGTCTATAGTTGTCTACTGTCGTAGATACTCATAGTTGTCTACTGAACAACGAAAATAATACAGTAGTTTTGTTGTTTATGAGTGAATACATTTCGAATAAACTTGAATTGAGCTCTAATCGTGTGTGCACACTATCGTATATATAACCGTATCCTGCGGCATCCGGCTATACTGGAAAATACTACCTGCTGCGCATTTTGCATCCCTGGAAGAGTCAAATTTGCCTTTCTAAAAACGCTCGTGGGTATCCAGCCGCCTGCCTGCGAAATATTCGCGGGTGTGCTCCCTTGTAGACACCCCGCTCTTTCTCGGAGAACTTTGAAAACCACACGCACCGTCTGTGACAACCAGCTATAGGAAGCCCATTGAGGCCTAGAATAAATATGATTGATAATGGTCGGTCCCGAGTTTTTCGAATTGAAAGCAATGATTTCTCATGAGTTGAAAGATGCGTCCTAAAACAAACCGTCACACAATAAGCAAGTACTCAGTCGATGGGGTTCAATCACTTATGGGTCTGCACAGAAACGGTCATCACAAGTCAATTTAAAGTCGTTCCTGTAAACACTGTCGATTGTGTTGCCTCCGATACAATATAACCGAATGCAAGATGGTGATATCACTAACGAGCCTAATGACACTGAATGCTTAATATGGTTTTAAGCAGTTTTAAAATTTCACATACATTTCACATACATCTAGGTAGTGCTTGCCCAACATTAAAATACACATTTGATTAATACCGTTTTGGGTAAACTGCGCGTAAAACATGCACATTTTGAGATGTGCGATTATGTTTAGAGTATGGTGGCAAGCGAACAAATACTATTATCCGCTTACTGTGCTCAGTTCATTTCTAGTCATCAGAAAAAGGCAACTGTGTGTGTCCAGAGCTACCCAGTCTTCCAGACGATCCCATCTGCTGGTTATTAACGATTGAGGTTTTTTCAGAGACCAGCGAAACTACACTGCTTGCTGTTTTTTATGGAGGAGGGTTAAATACTTTTACGTACTATTGGTACAAGTAGAAAATGAGAAGGTCCCACTTTCCATTCGAGCAGTGTGGGACTCGACCCCAACGGATGGGTGTTAGCCCACTGAGACCCATTCTCACTAAACGCACCTCCCCCCTTAAGCTTCACTTTCTGATGGCCCAGATCTCCATAGAACAGTACTATGGGCCATCAGGAGAAGTGGCGAGTGCCACTCAGATCATTTGGCCAGGGTCACTCACGGGTTTCCCCAACGTTCGACGTGTCTTGTATTAACACCTGCGAAGCCGCATCATTCGGACTAACGTGATTTTCTAGTGCAGTAAACGGAAATCTTGCTCTCCTGAGTCTTCCCAAGGTTCCTTTCTCTTTCATCACCTCCGTAGCCATAGCTGCACCTAGCTTCCACCTAGAAGTCGTTTTGTTTTTTTGTTTTCTTCTGGGAGGTTTCGGGAATGCATGATGCACATGCGCCACTAGCAGCCTGCGTGATTAGTGTGAGACTCGCAAACCCACTAAACCCGGATTCCTCCCCACCCCCCCAGGCTCGGTATTACTTTGGCATTACATCGAAGCCGTGGGAGAGGCGTCTCTGCCGTTCTCTTTCAATCAGCTTTATCCCTGACTATCATCCCGCATATCTACCTGCGGTTGGATAGGGGGATGCCATTTTGTAATCCGTCCTGTGAGGGTGCGTCGAGACCATGAGGGCCTGGCTGCTCCCCATTCCCTCCCCCCTCCCTCGGCTCCTCGTCTCGACCACTCTCCCGAGAGACCCGCTCAAACCTCTCCCGCCTGGCCGTTTCCTTGGCTGTCTTAAGTGTCAAAACGGCGTCGAACAAGTTCGTCGCCTCCCTCTATGCCTCCGCCGAAGTCATCATATGGGAGACCACCTCCTTGATGGGTCGGCCTCTCACAGCGGTTGGTGCTGCGTCCCGTGCTTCCCTGAGAGCATCACACCGCAGAACAGTATGCTCTACGTTGTCCGTTTCTCCAGAGTCGCACAGTACGCAAATATCGCTGATGGCACCCAGAAGTCGTGCCGCATATGTAGTCTACGAACTCCTTAAGGGTTCCTCTGGGGACATATGGAATATTTGATCTTCTTCCGTCTCCGTCATTGGTCCATTTGTTCCTTAGTTTTGCAATTGTTGTGGCTCTAGCCTGTTCCAGTGCCTGGCACTTTAGAGTGTGGGTCGAGTCATCCTCCGTTGCCTCTTGGCAATTAAGGCAGCTCGATGAGGGAGCTTTTTTGATTCGAAAGAGGTATGTCTGAAAGTCCCCATGTCCCGTGAGGATATGCGTGAGGACATGGTTTAGTTCTCCCCCGGCCGCTCGATCCATTGTTTGATGTTTGGGATAAGGGATGGAAAAGTGTGCCCCAGTGCTCCAGAATTAATGGAGTCCCATTACTGCTTGCTGCTTGGGCACCGTAACCAAGTGGTAAATGTAAAACTCGTTTAGCTCTTACACATCTCCAGGAATATATAACTAAAAGCTGGGAGTCCAACCAATGAATTGCTGGTATCTTTGTCAATATTAAAAAGCATTTGATTCAGTCGATAAAATATCCTGATCAATATACTCACACAACTCAATTTCGCTGAAGGTCCGATTGTAACTTTTAAGTCTTACTTAAGCGACAGGGTACAAAAATCACCAGAAACGGCGACGATTTATCATCTCCATGCTGCCCACGCCTCGGTACACCACATGGGACCAGCCTCTCACCGACACTGTTCGTAATATTTATAAATTCTTTTCTAAAGGCTAGTGAACTTAAGGCTATCGCTTTTGCCGATGACATTACTTTTCTTTGCCCAATTTCCTTACAAAATTAGACTTGCTATGTTGAGTACACAAATGGCCAACTTACACTTATCTCAGATTGATACTCAAAACACATGCTGTGTTTAAAAATTAAAAAACAAAAATGTCAATTTTCACTCCAAGGCAAATATCAAGAAACTGACAAATAGAAATTAAGCTCGATTATACTAATGTACAACAAGCATTTGAATATAAATGCTTGGGTGTAACCCTTGACCCATCACTGGCGTACCAAAATCACATTAGTTTCCAAATTTGAACAAAGAGTGCCCCAATTAAGCAAACTTAACAATATTGGCGTATCTTCGATGTGATGTTGATTATATATACATCGTTATTCCTCTGTTAAAAAACATGTTGCTTACCACTGCTCGGGTCAACGCTTTCAACACTTACACATAAACTACAGGTTGCACAGAATAATGCATTAAGAGCCATTTTTGGCTACAGAATGGATGGAAGTGTTTTTCGTCATTATGCTATTCATAAACAACTTAAAATACCATCACTTTATATATTTGAATTAGGCATTCTTGCATCTAAAAACTTCCGTGGTATGTTTCCTCCAGATTTATCGTTTTATTTTACATTCAAGACCAACAGGAATCGCAACAGCCCGCCCCTGAGAATAGCCAATGCGTATCGTGACTATAAACTTAAATCGCCTGATATGGCCATGGCCAAAGTATGGAACACTGTATATAATAAATTACGGCATTGTACATCACTTAGGTTTTTTAAGGAAAAATGGCATCATAAACTACACAATAAAAAATGCCACGATCGCTAAGACGTTTCAACGATATGTAGGTTATTATTATTATTATTATTATTATTATTATTATTATTATTATTATTATTATTATTATTATTATTATTATTATTATTATTATTATTATTATTATTATTATTATTATTATTATTATTATTATTATTATTATTATTATTATTTTTATTATAAGAAGAGCCTTACGCAGAGCTGGTATACCAAGCACGCTCGAGCCCAGATTAGGACTTCATGACGACAAAAGACCTGACGGTGTAACAATCCCGCTATGGGCTAACGGCAGATGCTTGGTATGGGATGCTACAGTGTCCTGTACAGTGGCTCCCTCGTATATACGCCACAGTTCACTAGAAGCGGGATGGGTTGCCGAGCGCGCAGATAATGGAAAAAAAACGCAAGTACCAAGAACTGGAGACATGTTATATCGTAGTGCCAATATCAATGGAAACAATGGGCCCGGTAAGCAAGGGAACCAAGAGATTCATCAGTGAGCTGGGCCAACGGATTACAGATCTCACAGGGAATCGGCGCGAAGGCGCCAGTTTTCTACGGCAACTGCTGTCGCTTGCAGTGTGCCGAGGAAAAGCCGGCTGTATTGTCGGTCCCATAGAATAATATTAAGGAGTTAGGAGAAGACAAAGAGTACACGTTCACACCTCACAATTGTAACATTTAAACAATATTAATTATTATTATTATTATTATTATTATTATTATTATTATTATTATTATTATTATTATTATTATTATTATTATTATTATTATTATTATTACTATTACTATTACTATTACTATTACTATTATTATTATTATTCCAGGTTCCAGGAGAAAAACTCCAGGTCGGTCTCAATCGTCTCCCTCAGCTTGGCGCTCATAGGGGATTGTACCTTCTACGCTCGTGCTTCTCCGCTTCGGAACTACCTGTTCAGAGGTGTCAACTGTATAGCCTTTTTATTTCACTTGGAAGAACTAAATGTAAAGCAAGGGGACGCGTTGGAATCTTTACTTAACCTGCGGCTACGAGGCGACCCCTTAACCCAAGCATCACTACCGGCCGCAAGAGGCGGGTTGGGACTCCCCGAGGCAGTTTCCCTTTTAGTTGCGGCGCATATTGCCTCCCTTCATTCAGCGATAAGTGACATCGAGGCTATCCTAGACCCCCAGGCTGTGGTGGCCCAAGGTGAAGCCTTCGCATTCTGTGGGGCTCTCCCGAAGACCCATTCTTTTCAGTCTGCGCGGTTAGATTTGGTACACGACCGTCGATGGAGCGACCTGTGGAGCCGAGCAACTTCCGACGCGGACGCGGAGGTTACAAGCCGTCTCCTCGCCGGGTGCAAGCGTGTGGCTACACGCCCTCCCGAGTCCTCAACTGGGTACCCTTTTAGACGATGGATCTACACGAATATTGGTCGGTTTGAGAGTGGGAGCAGAACTGGTTTCCCCCCATCGCTGTGGTTGTGGTGACGAAGTCGACTCCCTAGGCCACCACGGTCTTTCTTGCGTCCAGAGTTCAGGCAGGATCGCACGCCACTCGGCCCTGAACGAGACGTTATGCAGAGGATTACAGTTGGCAGGCTACCCATGTGTGCTAGAGCCCCTCGGTTCAGTCAGAGATGACGGAAAAAGGCCTGACGGAATGACTCTGACCCCATTCGATCGGGGCCAGATGCTGGTGTGGGATGCGACTGTTACCGACTCTTTAGCCCTTCAATGGTCGGTACTGGCGCAGCCCGCCCTGGGCATGCGGTTGCCTTAGCGGAAACAGCCAAGTGCAGGAAGTACTCAAGCCTGGACTATCCCCACTTGTTCTCACCTCTAGCTTTTGAGACGTTAGGGGTGCCAGGGTTGCTTACCAAAAAAATACTCAGAGACGTCGGGAGAAGATTAGTGGTTGCTACAGGAGACAAAAGAGCGGGGGAGTACTTACTGCAGCGCTTGTCGTTGGACGTTCAGAGGGGGAACGCTGCATCGGTGAGAGGAACTTTGGCCAGGTGGACCAGCCCCAGCTTGGACCTAGAGCCTGGTGTTGCTTATTTTCAGTTAGTTAAGTGACACATTGTGATAACAGACAACATGGACAAATAAATTTGCCGGCGGGCTATGTCGGTCCATAATAATAATTATTATTAGTATATTCAGTCAATAGAAACTTGTCCCGAAAGCTTAATTTGTTAACTAAGTAATCCGTTTTCTCACATTCATGTATTTTACAAACTTATGTCGGGACAGCCGTCCAAAAAATCACAACTGCCACCCATTTGTATATCACTCCTATAGGAAACCTCCTCCCCTTCCATTGGCAAAGGTAATTTATATATATATATATATATATATATATATAAAGTCTTGTAGCCCTTTTCTCTAAATGATTTTAACAACTTTTTGTGAGCCTGCGTTGCACTCAGTCCATTTTTAAACTCATGGAGCAGAATCGCCCGAATTTGGCATTTTCCACCTCCATTTTGCAGCACTTTTACGAGCAAACGGCTAAACAGATTTCAGAATGGCTGAGACCAGCACATTCCCCGCTCTTTTTCACATGAAAACAACAAAGAGTGAGCCAATGATCTATGCCTAGGCGCCGGGGCGGGCGCTGTCAACGCCGCGCAAGCGCCAATTCGAAAATACTTTTTTGTAGACTATATATATATATATAAACATATATTTATAAACATATATACGAGCATAATATAGCTGTCCATCGCTATTAGATCAAGCAACTAGCTCAGGAATCCGCCAACATCTAGCTTGAACCGATGTGCAGCCGAGGCTGGGCATCGCAGCGGCAATCCAGTTAGAGCGGGAAGACAACGAACAATGAATGCGATTGCACCGACGGTAAGTCATTCATCAGGGTAGCGTACAGACGGGACGTAAATGCACTAAAGAAACCACTAAAGAAACCGTACTGCAATTAGTTGAGTCAACGTAGAGCAACGACAATGATCGTCTGTGTTTTCAAGCTAAGCCAGTGTATTCCTCCTGTTGACTTAGCTTGTAGCAATCAAATTACATTGCTAATTTGCTGTTAATTACAGCCCTCACATTACCGCTAATATAGGCGTTTTTTCATCCAGGCCGGACACAGCTTAAGCTCGATGCAGCTGCACTCTGCTAATTCCTTGATTTTACGGATTCGCATTTTATATGTTATCCTCTTCTATCAGCAATTCTGGCAACGAATTCAACTCGTTTAGAACAGCTGAGTAGAGCTGCAAGCTGGCGCTAGTCTACTGACTTTTTAAGTCCAAGAAGGCCTCATCTTATAGGTAAACTTGCCGTCGTTTGACGTCGTCGTCGTATAATCAACTGTTCAGCAGTTCTAGTATTAGTTCATTCCTTTGTAGGGTTGTCAAATGGTTCTCATTCAGCAGAACCTTGGTCGGTGGGTAGTTCGAAGCGAATAGTTAAATCGATGCGACTCCGGGCTATGACTTCAGAAGCAGAGTGTCGCCTGTGTATGCATTGCCTTAAAATCGTCTCATGTTTTCTAGAAAATTGGTGGATTACGTACGCACAGCCTTACCGTTGCGCCACAAAATACTATCGTAAGAATCGCTTGCCCTTCGCTCTTGCTAGAAGCTTTACAGTCTTATTTCAGACATATATTAGCCGGCCACGTCACTATATCTGTTAAGATTCTAGAAGATCAACTTGCCTGGCCCTAAGAAGGTCAGCGATGGCGTCAATTCTCCACCAAGATTATTTTACCGGCAAAATACCTTGGTCATGGCAGAAATGTCTCGTGTGATTAATTCGGAAAAAGCAAGAAGCCTCTACTTGCGGCTATGCATCGTGGTGATTGCTCGCTCAGAAACGTGACGTTGAAGAAAAGTCACTTAGTATCCTCGAGCGCCGGTTTATGCCTCTCCGTGTACACAGACAAGCACTGCCGAATAAGCAACAAACACTCCAAACTTGTGGACCGACAGCAGCAACTTGCGCATTCCTACTAGACGACATTGAAAAACGCTGTGGCCAAACTAACAGATCGCGGGATCATCGAGCATTAAAGCATTAATTGTACAATGTGACGACCTGCTTTCCCGTGCTAAATCGCATCGAAGATGTACATCAAAGACACACTCTTGACATATCGACATCGTCATGTACGCGGGTGACCTTGTCGTCTGCCGCCTAAAGGAAAACTATTCACGGAGTATTTACAGGAGTGCATGAATTATTTCACTAAGAGCATTATCGATAAATTAAATGGAGAAAACGGCCGTTTAATGATGAAAACATGCGTCATTGTTCAAAGCTGTATCAATAAGACCCTGCACGGAGAAAATAAATATTTTTGTTTATGTAAACATCAAGACAATATTTGAGCCTATATGTATATATATATATATATATATATATATATATATACAGGTAGTTCAACAAGTTCTTAAAATGAGCTTTTCAGAATTCGCTATTGGAAACGGCAACTTTTCGAATGCTAGCAGTCAAAATATTATGGTGATTGGCCGTTGCGATTTCGTTTGATCGCTTTTCCCGCGCAACGTATCGGCGTGATTTTGAAAAATTGAGAAAAAAGAGTTTCGAGTGGTTATCAAGCATATTTATTTCAAAGGTTGGAATGCGACCCAAGTGAAAACTGAGTTAGACGAGGTGTACGGTGACTCTGCGCCATGTTTTGTTTGCCACTGTTTCCAACTGGATTAATGAGTTAAAAAAAGGTCACAGGAGCACCGAGGATGAACTACGTTCAGGACGCCCAAAAACGGCAACTGATGAGAAAAACGTGGAAAAAGTGCGGAAAATCGTTGCCGCAGATAAGCGAGTGAACATTAGGGAGATAGCGGAGGTCTTGGGGATCAGTTTGGGTAGAGTGCATTTCATCCTGCACGAAAACTTGAAGATGAAAAAGCTCAGAGCAAAATGGGTGCCGCATTTGCTCAACCAAAGCCAAAAAGACGCGCGTGTTTCCGCTTCACAGCGAAATTGGGCCAGGATGTCGAAAAATCCGTCGGATTTTTGGCGCAGATTCGTGACCGTCGATGAAAGCTGGGTCCATCACTACACTCCCGAGACCCAAGAGGCATCTCGTCAATGGTGTGCACCTGGTGAAGGACCTCCGAAGAGGGTGCGGACAACGGCATCGGCCGGAAAGATGATGGCTACGGTTTTTTGGGACCAACGTGGAATAATTCTGGTCGACTACCTTAAGAGCGGTAAAACGATCACGGGAGAATATTATGCAAGACTGTTGGACTGCCTGAAGCAAAAACTCATCGTGAAACGGCCCGCTTTGCAGAAGAAGGTTGTCCTGTTTCACCAGGACAATGCTCCCGCACACAAGTCGCGGCAAGCAACGGCAAAACTGGCCCAACTGAGGTTCGAACTTATTGAACAACCTTCCTATTCTCCAGACCTGGCCCCCTCTGATTATTTCCTCTTCGGACATTTGAAGAATAGTCTCGGTGGAAAGCGTTTTTTCCAGCAATGAAGAGGTTAAGGCTGCTGTCAATGCCTATTTTCAGTCTAAAGACGCGGAATTCTACTCAAGAGGTATAAATGCTCTGAAATCTCGGTGGGAAAAGTGTATTGAGCTTCTCGGGGAGTATATCGAATAAGAAAAAATTAAAAACAAGATTTGGAAAATTCTTGGTTTTAATTTTAAGAACTTGTTGAACTACCTGTATATATATATTTTTTTACAGCAGTTCTCAAAGATTTATTCATTTTAATTATTCAATAACGGTGGGAACATGACAGTTGGGTCTCCTAACAATTATATATATAATATATATATATATATATATATATATATATATATATATATATATATATATATATATATATATACTACGTATTTTATAAATATATGGCCGAGTTTGAGTTCGGAGAGAATACGGAGCAACAACATTCCGAAGCAAGCATACCGAAGGGATTTTTCGACTGGAAAACACAGGAACCTAAGGGAGCTGCAAGAAGACTGACACAGAAGAATACCTCTACGCTGTCATAATGCAGAATAAAACAAGCATAATTTAGGTCAACTGCAACAGAAGCCGGGCAGCCCAAGACATGGTCTGGGAAATAACGCGCCGAAGGGGGACAGATGCAGTCGCTCTCAGCGAACCAAACAAAACGCTATCAAAAATAACTCATAACTGGGTGACTAACCCCGCATACGACACGGCACTTATAGTAAACCATGCTGTCAAAATACAAAACAAAGGAAGTGGATTAGGATTCTGCTGGATTGAAATAAAAACCGTAGGGAGAATATACTCCTGCTACATAAGCCCCAACTGCCCGCACGAGGAATTCGAACAACTGCTAGATAACCTCACGGCGTCTATACTAAACCTAAAACCGGGAACAGGCTTGTTAATTGCCGGATATTTTAACTCGGCAGCAGTGACGTGGGGCTCCCGGCGAACAGACAAGCGGGGGAGAGCGCTCTTAAAATGGGCAGCGGCCAACGACCTGTACATTCTCAACGATGGAAAAGAGGCGACTTTCCGGCGGCACAGCTACGAATCATACGTAGACATAACTTTCAGTAACTCTCAGATAGCGCAGAAGGTATCAAGCTGGACGGTTCTCGTGGAAGAGGAAAACTTTAGCGATCGTCTCTGTGTAGAGACTCGACTAAATCTCGGAACTGCTTCCCCGCCGCAGCAACAAAAAAAGCGGTACAAAATTTGGGATGAAGAAAAGTTCAAGAAGGAAATTGGGAACAAAATGAGGCAATCCGACTCACCCAAGACCCTGGGGCAGCTCCAGGCCATCCTCAAAGAGGCGTGTGCAAAAACAGCCACGGTGAGGGCGCACCCAAGACGGCCAGGAAAGCTGCCTAAGCACTGGTGGGCACAAAACATTGCCGATAAACGCAAAGAATGCAACAAAGCCAGAAGGGCACTAAAGCAGCCCCACCGAAACAACGAGGAGCGACTGCAGGCACTGGCCAGATACAGAGAAAGCAGAGTAATTCTTAAGAGTGCTATTGCTGACAGCAGAACAAAGTGCTGGAAAGAGCTTTTTGCCCAGGTCCAAGGGGACCCATGGGGAAAGCCATACGGAATTGTGTGCGGTAACAAGAAAACCGCTGTTACGGGCGTTCTCGATGAACAGGAAACAGTTGACATCCTAGCTAAGCTTTTCCCGACTCACGACTCGTTCGAGAGGGATGCCTACGAAAACACATTACAAGCAACAGACGATGATTTCCCGGCGATTCAGCCGTTTGAAGTTCTCCAAGCGGCAAATAAGCTCAAGACGGGAAAAGCCGCCGGCCCTGACGGCATCCCCCCGGCTGCAGTAAAGCTTCTGTTCGAAGAACATTCAGCTGCTGCTGCAGAAACCCTTACCTCCGCGATGAGAACAGGAGAGTTCCCACAAGATTAGAAACAAGCAGAAGTGGTCCTCATCCCCAAAGCAAATGGAGGATACCGGCCAATATGTTTACTAAGCGCCTTAGCCGAGGGGTATTAAACCATTATTGAAGAAAGGCTTAGGCTGTTTGCGGAGGAGTACGGACTCCTGTCACCGGCACAATTTGGCTTCCGTAAACACAAATCGGTCCTAACGGCAATCCACAGGGTTCTCAGTAGAGCTGAGCAGGTGCGCAGGTTCACCACCTGTACAAGACAGCTAGTCATGGTAACCCTCTTGGATGTGAGAAACGCCTTTAACAGCCTTTCATGGAAGACCACCTTGGACGCGCTTGTTCGTAAAAATGTTCCGCCATACCTAGTTAAAGTAATATCTGAATACCTTAAGGAAAGGTCCGTCTCAAACGGCAAGGTGGTGTTCCCAATGACAGCCGGCGTGCCACAGGGGTCAATCCTGGGCCCACTGCTATGTAACCTAGCGTATGATGACGTCTTGCGGCAAACCGGCACTCGCCCCTGAAAAAAAGTGAGATTGTCCTCTTAACTGGCAAGAAGAGAGTCCGACTTCTGCACATACAGGTTGCAGGGCAAACAATCCAGTTCGTGAAAGAAGCCCGCTATCTTGGGGTAACGCTGGACACGTCCATGACGGGCTTATGTTACTTAAAAAAGGCTGTGGAAAAAGCATCTAAGACGGCAAACGCTATAGCGAGGATACTTCGAAACGTACACGGACCGCGGGCTCGCACAAGAAAACTACTAATGGCAGTTGCAGAGTCTATCTCGCTCTTTGGAGCTGCCGTATGGGCCAGCACGGCTCTTGAGACAAAGAAAGCAAAACTACTCCTGCGCAAAACGCAGAGGATCGCAGCCCTTAGAGTAATACAAGGGTACAGAACGATCAGCACTAAAAGAAAGCGCTAAAGAAAGCGCAACTTCAAACGGAATCGCAAGGGCTGGGACAAAGTGCGCCTGAAAGGTGGGGGAATCCGTGGGAGACTCCCACGGCTTCGATGTAATGCCAAAGTAATACCGAGCCTGGGGGGTGGGGAGGAATCCGGGTTTAGTGGGTTTGCGAGTCTCACACTAGTCACGCAGGCTGCTAGTGGCGCATGTGCATCATGCATTCCCGAAACCTCCCAGAAAAAAAAAAAAAAAAGGTGGTGGAATCCGTGAGCGACCCCGGCCAATTGATCCGATAGGGCACCCGCCACTTCTCCTGATGGCTCATAGCACTGTTCTATGGAGACCTGGGCCATCAGAGAGTGAAGCTTAAGGGGGGAGGTGCGTTTAGTGGGTATGGGTCTCAGCGGCGTAACATCCATCCGCTGGGGTCGAGTCCCACACAGCTCGAGATGGAAACCGAATTTTCCTACTCGTAGCAGTAGTGCGTAACTGCAATTAACCCTCCTAGACAAAAAAATATATCCCTTGCGGAACTCTTGCTGTCATGTCTATCTCCACCGTGCCGTTAAAAACTCTTCTGTCTTCCAAGTATCCCGAGACGGCTCTCACAAGAAACGGAGGGACCGCTTTTCTCACCAGGGTTTCTAAAATCTCTCTCCACGGCAGACTGTTGAAAGCGTTTTTGACATCCAGAAGGACAGCCACAAGAAGTTTCTTTTTGTATATAGGCAAACTGTGCAGCAAGTCAGCTTTGGTTGTTATTCGTTGAATTGCTGTGAGAACTGATCTGTTCTTGCGAAATCCGTATTGGTTGGCCGATAGAAGATCATTCTGTTCCGCAAACGCCCTAAGTCTGTGTTCTAAAATTGCTTTATATCCTTTTGCCAGGGTGTGTATATATATATATTTATAAATATATATATATATATATATATATATATATATATATTTATATTTATATATAAATATATATATATATATATATATATATATATTTATATATATATATATATATATATATATATACAGCCTCGACCCGACCGCCGTAGCGTACGGACGTGGTTTGTGAGTGCTCCGTGATAAAGGGTGATAGTGGGAGCCTGTCGCATCTGCGGCAAACGCAACCGCTACTCCCGACACCTCAGGTCAGCACCAAGTTCCAGACTACTTACTCATCTACGACAGCAGCGACGACACGGGTGAAAAATTTCCAACTTCATACTGTCTAATACTTAGTGTAACAGACGGCAATTCGAACGGCACCACGTGCGGCAATTCGAACGCCGTTGCGTGCAGACTCGAAGCGCCGCCGTGTGCAGCAACTCGAACGGCTCCACGTACACGATAACTAGAGAGCGGAAGCGCGCCAACAACTTAAACGTTGCGAAACGACTCCAAGTCGACAGATTAGCAAGTGCGGGTAATACACGCACATTCGCTAACTGAAGGACGGGAGTAGCTGAGCACAAACTCGGCGACTCAACACTTAAGCCCGGCAAGTCTCAGTCTTGCCACCCCCCTCCGTGATGGCCGCATCTGGCGGCAGCCCGACAGGGCCCTCAGCTACTCAAGAGTTACATGACGAGAAACTCTCTAGCATGCTTGAGGAAGCATGGAGACCTGCGTCACAATTCAGTAGATGCAACTCTCGCGCTCTGAATCGACAAGCGAGCCTCCAGACAAAACACGCTGAGGAACAGCCGCCTCTACCAGTAGCAAAGCCTGAGGAAACAACACTCCCAGACGAAGCTATGGACACTCAGTGCGAGCCTAGATCTGCCTCCCTTTAGAGAAAAGCTAGCTACACTCCTGAATCAGAGAAGAAAACCCGCGCGTCTACTAGTCCTGAGCAAGAAGAGCCTTCTTCGCCTAGCGATGTAAACGAAATAGACTTACAGTTCCTACTGACGTCAGTGACCGACATAGAAAAACTAGTCAGCAAACACCGAACTACGCACCTGCAAATCTCTAAAACAGTGCGAACTAAGTGGGCCTAAATATACGTGAAATCTGCCGTAGAGCGCTTGACGTAGGTCTCACTCCCGCCAGAACAAAGGGACAGTCCGTCGAAATGGTTGTTAACAAGTTTATTTATACATAATACACAGCATAATTCGAATACGTAATCAGAGCAGACCCGGTAGACCACTGCCTGAGGGCAGCGAACCTAGCACCGCAGCCGCATTTCCACGTTGCACTTCAATTGATATTCTTTGTAGCAGAAATTCCCCTGCCCTTTTCTCATCCTTCTCACTTGCCGCTCTTTTCCCAATTTCTTTCAGAAATTTTACTGTTGATTCGCCTATGACTCCCAATGTTTCTATGGCAACTGGCTGCACTATAAAAGATGCCTCTAACTTGCGGTACTTCAAACTTTTCCGCTGCTCCGCTAAATTAGCAACAGCACCTGCTGATCTTGAAGCTCGGCTTCTATAAGACGGTGCCAGCGTGTCCCACACGGTTGCGTCCCATACAAGGGCCTTTCCGGAGGATCACGGAACCAAGGTTATTCCGTCTGGACGTAAGGCTGAGTCCGCTGCTAGTCCGACTGGCTCCTTTCTGCATGGTACGTTAGCGGATTGCAACGCTCTTGAAATCACTTCGTTGAGGGCGGCGTGGCGCTAATGTCTTCCGCAGCTCCTAGGACAGCTGAGGTTGTGCTCTCCCGTCGGCGACACCGGTGTGTTGCACAGGGAGCAACTATGGGGCGCACACACAGCCTCCCCTAACTGCAGGCCGGCAACGATGCGGAGTGTTGTGTTGTCCAGCATCGTTCCTAGCTGCGGCGAGGGGATGGCTTGAAGCCATTTTGCGCTCGTATCGTTGAAAGCTGCTAGTAGGCGTGCCTTGCCGAGTGCATCAGCCGTGTTGTCCAGGAGCTTCTTTTGAATGGCTTCGACTACCACAACATCCAGAGCACGCTGGCGTGTGTCGTCAAGCACCACGCGGTGATATGCGGCGAACTCCTCTTTTTTGGACTCCATGAGCCGTTCTAGAAAGGACTTGACGTTCGAAGGAGATATAGATATAATCAGTTCTTGAAGTGTGGTGATTGAACCCAAGAATGCGGTCTGGGCCAGATCGGTTGCACGTCGTATTCCTAGACCTCCGGCTGTTGTAGGAAGGGTAGCCTGGACCCAATTTGCCCCGTCCAGATTTAAATTTAACACCCGATTCACGCACTGTGTCAGCTTATCGTCAAATTGTTGTAGAATGTTCTTTTGGGCCGATGCATCTATGCAGCGAAGGATATAGATTAGCCTTGGTGTCGAGAGGCTAGTTCGCATCAAGAATAATGCAGGATGCGCATCGAGGGATTCCAACCCGAAACACCAGAGACCCATTAGCTCGCACTTCCTGTTTAGAGCGAGTTTTGCGGAGGCCGTTGTGAGGGCTCCTAAAAGCTCGGTGCTTTTATCAGTACATAGCTTGATGTCAGGAAGCAGGCCCTGCGCCCGGCGTAAACCCTCGTCACGAAAGGCGTAGTCGGATGACAAGACGTACAGCTCACACTTTGAAGCATTTAGTTGCAGTCCAGAGGTGACGCCAAACTCGATTATTTTTTCCACATCACTAAGGGCGGAATCAAGAGTACCTCCAATTGTGCCATCGTCTAAGAACCACGGCTTAAATTCCGACTCCAAAGCAGAAAGCAATTGGCAAATCGCCAGACAGAAGAGGGCCGGGCCACAGGGGTCCCCTTGCTGTACCCCACATCTGGAGAGTACGATCTCTTCCCCCCAAAAGAGATTGGATGGGCTCCTGTACATTTGGTAGACTGCGTGGTACATTTCTGGAAAGTTTGATTTGACGGTTTCAAGAATTACATCCCTTCTCAGCGAATTAAAAGCATTTTTAAAATCGAGTTTTATCAGCACCTTATTGGACGCCGAGTTAGTATTTACAAAGGCACTTGCTGCGTGGACAGCAGCCTCGCAGCCTCTTTTAACTTCACAACCCAGTTGAACGGGGGCAATCCTGTCGATAATCGGCGCCATGTATTTGCGGATTAGCACTTTACACGCTAGCCGCCGCAGGGTATTCCCGACTGCTATCGGGCGGAGACCACCGTCTTTTTTCTTTAAAGCTATAAGATTCGCTCCATAGAAGTTACTAAGTGCAAACCCTGGTAGGCGGCCATTCACGACAAGGTTGCAGAAGTCCGTCAGAGCAAAAAGGAGGGGGCAGAAGTGATCACCCTTTCCAATAAGGTCTTTTAGGTGTCTGGGCTTGAGACCGTCAGGGCCTCCACTTGAGCTATTTGGGAAAGTTTGGATTGCTGCTCGGACTTTACTGGGGGTAATGTTAATTTGGTCGGCTGATGGAACGCCACGAGGCGGTGCCGGGTATGCCGCTGTTTCTGGCATGTTCGGGTGCTTATCGCTAAGTATGCGATGCGTATTGGCGTCTTGTGGAGCCATCGAATCCGTTGAAATAAGAATGCGCGCTGCTGCCGAAACATCCCCCTGAGCTAGTTTTGCCTGTGCCACCCGAGCTCTTTGTCTATCATCGTTTGTGTTAGTCTTCGGCGCGGCGACATGGTTAGCATTGATGGCATAATCGAGTGGGGCACGACTCCTGAATCGGCTGAGGTTGTCCCGAATAAGTGAACACAGGGACTTTCCTTTTGCCTTTTGCCGTGGGATGGTGAGGACCGTTGTTGCAAAATGAGCCAGACGAGACCACGAGTCCAGATCATTCGCTGAGCAAATCGACTTGATTGTGTTGGTCAGTTCGGCAGCAACTATGGGTCTCACGCCACGAGGAACGATCGAGAGCATCTTGAGATTTTGGCGAACAGCGGACAGTCGTTGAACGGTGCGAGTGAGGGCAGTTGACGGTGAGATCGGTGCCGGAAGTCGTGTTGACGACGTCGTGGTTGGCGTCTCAGTGTTGCTGTGCGTCAGCGGTGTTGTCCGCTGACGAATGTCTAGTTGTCTATTGGTCATTAGGATTAGAAGAAAGCGACCCCGTATTGACACCTGTTTTGTAGTCAGTGTTCGTCGAAGGCGACGATGTCTGGAGTGCATGGAGCGACGGCGTCACTGCGGAAGTCGTTTGTGGAGCCTCCGGCTGAGGTTGCTGTACCATGCTCAACTCAAGTGCTGAGCGGAGAGCCAGTTCCAGCTGGCCGCGAAAGCCGTCCGAAGACAACTCAGAGACGCTGCCAGGCGCTATAGGTGGCGCCGCTTGAATGTGCAAGCTGGGGAGAGCAGTCGAAAGTGCTCTTTGGATTGCTGTTCCGATTTGCGTGACTATGGCGTCAATTATAATTGGAACTATTTTCTCCGTGACGCATTGCACCACCTTGTCAATGTTGTTGATTTGGTGTACATCATTGGTGACCTGCTTTTGCTTTGCCAGCATGGGGCTGAACCTTGGGTGTCGCCGCGGGTACCTTAACCCCGTTCTGAACAACGGCAGAGAAAGGCCGCTTAGAAAAGGAGGACGACGGCTGAATCTCCGCCACGGGTGCGCAGATCTTGACTGGCGTGGCCTCAGGCTTCCTCTGTATAACCCGTATTGCTGACTTCTTTAGCTGCTCCATACGGCGAAGTCGATGCGGGCAACTGCCGGAAGTAGCTTCATGGTTTGATTTACATAGGCAACACTTCGCCGCTTGGTTGCAGTTTTTCCGGAGATGGTTCGTGGAACCACAGCGGCGACAGCGAGGTGCCGCCCAGGGGCAGTCCGGCTTGATGTGGTCCAAGCTATAACACCGGTAGCACTGGTGTGGCTCTCTATAGAGCATCACCCCGTGTGTTTTAAGGCCCAGACGAACTTCCGTCGGAAAATCAATTCCGACAAAAGTTAGGATTACTTGGTCAGTGGCCATAACTATGCCAGTGTGTGCGTTCTTTGCTCTGACTCGAATGGCCTCTGTGACACCTAAAGACCCCAACGCGTTAATAATAGTTGTGTCGCTGAGCGACGGATGCACACCGCAGATTTTTCCCTTTACTGTCGATCTTTGGCCACTCACTCTAGACGGAACCGGGATACCTTCGACTGAGGTTAAACTCAGCAATGTTGCTCTGTCTTCAGCGTCCTCGGCGACGATAACAAGTTCGCCGGCTCGTGTAAAACGAGGTTCCTCAACTTTTCCTTTAAGATGTCTAGCGACGTCATCGCAAACAGCGTTACAATTGGTCTCCAGCAAATTATTGTCGGCGGCAAAAATAATCGCCTCAGGTTTTAACCTTTGGTATTGCCTCCTTTCTAATAACTTTGCCACCCGCTCCAACTACGCTCCAACTCTCGGTGTCTTCCTCGTCGTGCGTCGCACCGGAGTCCCCGGTTGGCCGCGCTGTGGCACCGCTCTCCATGGCTTCCCTTTCAGCGCTATCGTTACTAGCGCCAGAGGATTCCGCTAACGTTGTCAGCTTTGCACCGCTCATTCCGGCCGCTCTTGTCTTCGATGGTTTCTCCCGTTGCGGCGGGCTGGTGGCTTGCCCTTTGATAGCTGCCGCTGTGACAGCGGTGTCGATGCCGACGACATCCCCTCCACCGGCTGTACATTGCGGCTGCTTTCTCCTTACCTCCTTTCCACTTGTTGACATTTCTGCTGCTGCCTCAGTCTCTTGACCGGCTGCAGCTTTTCGAACGTCTCCCGATGTTTCCGCGTCTGCGATAGAAGGCGGATCATGGTCGCCGCTCGAAACGTCTGGTGGCGACGTTGTTGTTGTTGTCGTCGATGAGCCAGGTTGATTATCCTGCCGTGGTGTTTGTGCCGGCGTTGGCGAACGTATCACACCCATCTTGATGTCACTCCACCATACAAGTGTTCAACCGATGTTGAAGTTATTGCTCGACAAAAAACAGCACTGGGCGAGGTCAGCAAAATCACCAAATCCCAGTTTTTCACAGAGCTCGAAGGAAGTCGACTGCACCACTCGAATGATCACGTTCGAAAAAAGACCGTCGAAACAAATACCGACCCACTCTCAGAGCTTGCACCTCTCCCGCCGCCAGAGGAATTTATAGCTGCAGAGATACAAGGCCTTCCCGTTGAAGCGGAACTAACCGACGAACAATATGCAGACCTCATGCAAAGGGAGTGGCCGGCGCGCATTTATACTACCACCAGCCTCAGTAAAGCAAGTATTTTAGCTGACAAGGCCCCAGCAAGAGCCTTACTGCTTTCACAGAAGTTCGACAAAGACGAACGCCTTATAAACCGACTATCGCCACAGTTCCCTGGACTGCGGGATGCATTGCCGCACCTTAAGGAAGGGAAGACTATTTTCCTGCAAAAGGGACATCCTAACAATCGAGGGAGTTGAAAACACTCCAGCTCCAACACGAGCACTCTACGCACGGATGATCCCGCATGCTGAAGAAAACGAAAACGATTTCTCTTTGCAAGTCCTAAGAGAAGCAGCAACCAGTCTCTGCGGCTTCCTTAGGACTAGAGACATCCAGGCAGGGGCAGTGGCCATCCCGGCAACAGCCGATATTACTCTAATGAGAAAAGTATTAGAGCAAGCCCTTGCGAAACATCCAGGAATGACCCTGGAAATCCGAGTTAAAGGCCAAAAAATAGAAGAGGCCCACGACAAAAAGAAGAGAAAGAAACCTGACTCCACCTTTGCAGTTGTCGTGAAGTCAGGCAATGCATCCTATGCTGAAGCCCTACGTGCACTCAGGGACAACATTGACCCAGCGACAGCTGGAGTGGACGTTAAAAGAGCCTCAAGAACAGCTACAGGCAAAATCCGACTGATCGTACTACTCCCGATGCCACCGGCAGATTTCTTCAGCACATAAAGGAGAAGGCGTCTTTAGAAGCGACAGTCCAAGCGGTCTCACAGACCAAGGCTTGTGATGATCCGGGACCTAGATGAGTCCATCGAGCCGAAAGATATCCTCAAAGCGCTTACCAAGAACGGAGCACAGGAAATGGCTTTTACCTTAAGCCGCTAAAGAAAACCCGGGCGGGCGACTTCTCGTGCATTGTTAAAATGCCACCAGAGGAAGCCCAAAGATTGCTACGTCAAAGACATATACACCTTGGTTGGACTCGGTGCCGCATAGACAAAATGGTCTCGGTACCGCAGTGCTCACTGTGCCTGAGCTCTAGCCACACGGCCAAAAACTGTACCGCAGCCCAACCTCGCTGCTTCAAATGCGGAGGACAAGGACACGTCGCAAAGAGCTGCACGGCCAATATTAGGTGCTACGTATGCAACGTAGATGGACACTACGCTACTACAACGCAATGCCCAGCATAAAGACAACGGGTTACAAACCTCCGAGTAAACCACAATCAAAATGACCAGCAAAATTAAAATATTGCAAATAAACCTCCGTAGAGCCCTCAGAGCATACGATCTGGCGTCCTAATTCGCAACCGAAAACGACATAGAAATCCTACTTCTCTCCGAGATCTTCCTTGAAGAACTGGACCTCAGCATGAGCGCTCGCGGTCACCGAAAGGCGATTGTGGGAGGGGACTTCAATGCGGCCCACAGTCTGTGGGGAAGCAAATCCTCATCAAGGAAGGGAGCGATCCTGCTAGAATGGGCAACTCGGGCGGGTCTACAACTCATAAACACCCAGGGTTACACCTTTGATAATGGCAGACACAAATCAACATTAGACCTCACATTTGCATCAGAGGGACTATCGCACCGAATAACCGACTGGAGGATTCACGAGGAAACAGAAACTCTATCCGACCATCTCTACGTAACCTTCTCTGTTAATTTAACTCCTTCCCAGCTTAATCCTCCTACACAACCGCAACGCTTTCCCAGGCTAAATTATACTCGCCTGCAGAAAGCATTGAGAAGAAAAGTACATAACCTTACTGAATGCTTGGCAGCAGAAATCTCTATACTACTAAAGGAAGCCTGCCGAGAGTCCAGCTCCCGCCCACACCCTAAGATAGCCAATCGTCCACCGTGATACTGGTAGAGTAAACGGATTGCCGAAAAGCGAAGGGCCTGCCACCGCAAACGGCGAGTATGCACGCGCCGCAGAGCAAGGCACCGACCAGAACTCTTCTACCTATGGGAAGAGTACAAAGAAGCACGAAGAGTCTTACATAAGGCCATTAAGATTAGTAAAAAAAGACCACTGGATCTCTCTGGGTGAGGAGGTCGAGGAAAACCCTTGGGGCAAAGGATACATGATTATGCGTAAAAAAATGCGCCACGCACAGCCGCCTTTACCTGTAGAAGTGGCGCGATCGATTGTAAATGCGCTCTTTCCACAAAGACCATAGCCGGAGTCTGTACTCTTTGAAGAAACCTCAGATCTTTTCTTCGAGCCAATCTCAATCCAAGAGATCAGAATTGTGGCTGAACGCATACGACCAGGAAAGGCGCCGGGCCCAGATGCTGTCCCTCCTCAAGCAGTACGCGTACTCCTAAAGAGCCATCCAAAGGTATTCAAACGCATGATGGACACAATTCTCACCAGCGGAGAATACCCAAAGCCTTGGAAAACGGCACGCCTAACCCTTATCCCGAAACCCGGGAAGCCTCAAGGAGACCCCTCAGCATACCGCCCTATAAGCATGCTCTCCTGCCTATCTAAGGCAGCTGAGCACATTATCAATGGGCGACTAGTTACAGAATTAGAAGACAAGAAGGCGCTGTCAGAAAACCAGCATGGTTTCCGCGCCGGGCACTCTACACACTCGGCTATCAGCAAAGTTTTAAACATAGTTGAAACACAAAGAAATTCACCTATCGCAAACCGGGCGCACTGCCTGGCCGTCCTTATTGATGTCAAAACCCCTTTCGTGGGACGCCATAAACCAAGCACTTAGAAATAAAGGCGTGTCTCCCTACCTACGACGTATCCTAGCGTCGTATCTAAAGGACCGAGCATTTACATACGATGGAGTGGACTACGCCGTCACTGCCGGGGCTCCCCAAGGATCTGTACTGGGACCAACCCTGTGGAACATAACCTATGATGGAGTACTAAGACTGCCGCATCCCCCGGGAGTTTTTTCTATCGCCTACGCCGACGATCTGGCACTGATCGTTACCGCCAGTGACGAGGATTTGCTCGAAGGTACAGCCAACGGAGCCTTGGCAGATATCCGACAACACCTCCGCACGCTTAGCCTCGAACTGGCTTCACAAAAAACGGAAGCAATCCTTCAAAACGGTCTGAAGCGTCCTCCACGCAACCTAAATTTACACCTGGAAGGCCATCTAATAACACCCACGCCCGTGGTCAAGTACCTGGGCGTGATCCTGGATAGAGCTCTCACAGGAACACCTCATGTGCGCTATGCAGCTAAAAAAGCAGCCAAAGCCTCAGCAGAGTTACGGGAAATCCTCCCACGGACCAGAGGAGCAAGCGACTCTCGGCGCCGACTCTTAGCATCAGTAATAGACAGCATCATGTTATACGCCGCACCCTTATGGAAACACACGACTACAAGAGCTACAACACGTCGTCTCCTCAACAAGACCTAAAGACTTACGGCACTTAACATAACACGAGCAAGTCGCACGGCTTCCACAGCAGCCGTAGAGGTCCTCTCCAGACAAATTTCCTGGGACTTAAGAGTAAAAGAATTAGTAACCAACGTTCTGACGGAGGGCACACTAGTCAGCAGAACCGACACACTAAGCGAATGGAGCCAGCAATGGGAAGCTATTTAGCCGGGCCATCCTGGATAATGGACAAGATCAATACTTCCTAATCTTATGTCTAATCTGATGTCGTCTGCTAGACAGTCGGGTGTCCAGTTCGTCTTAAATAGTGCTCCCACAAATTAAGTGATTTTTGTTCACCTACTCCACCTTTGAGTCTTCTGTGTTGGTGTAGTGACTTATCCTTCCATCCTGGACTTCGCTGTGCCATCTTGGTGATCAAATGGCTTCTCAAGGCAAGAAACGCAGAGACCTCGAAAATGACACACAGTCCGCACCTAAGAAACCTTCACACGAACCGAGGAAATGCCCAAACTGCTATCGGCGAGTTGGCCCAACGAACTACATACAGTGTAGTACCTGTCAGCAACGCGTACATGTTCGCTGTACTCAAATAACTACGGATGATGTTGTTAACGAAACAGCCGCATTTACCGGTCTACAGTGCAACGAATGCAATCCACCCGACCATGACTCCAGCAGCGATATTGATAATCATATGGACGCTGCTGACAATGCAGATTCTCTCACTGGCAAACTGTCAACAGATGAGATCCTACGTGCTCTGCTCAAAGGCATGCGTGCACTTCGCAGGTCGAATGCACGGCTTGAACGTCAAGTGTGTAATTTGACTGAGAAAGTGGAGAAGTTGACTGCTTCTCGTGACAACGTACACATGCGTGGACGACGTGCACGTCGCTCTCCCTCTTCTCTCTCACGCTCTGCCTCTCGCTCCGCCTCTTCGCAACGTGCGGCTAGGGTGTCCTTCAGTGGAGTGAAAAACAGCATAGGCGCCGCGATTGGCGCACATAATTACCCAAGACGCGGGACAAATTGGGGCGGGGCTAGCGGTAAGAGAGGCAACCGACGCTTTCTTCGGGTTGGCGATTCGGCATCCTCCTCGTCGTCCCAGCTGCAGCGGAAACAATTAGAGAGAGATCGGCCGACTCAATCAACTGCTTCTCAATTGCCCGTTGCTCGTTTTCAAATGAAACACAAAGATGTTTTTGTATCTAATCTAGACAAGACAGTAACGGCAGCCCGAATGAATGAACATCTAAAAGCGCATTCTATCAGCCCTCTCAAGATACGTAAAGTTCAGCCTAGATTCGCTACTCATGCGTCATTCATAATAACTGTGTCACAGATTGACTACCCCAAACTATTCTGTGATGCGGCATGGACTCATGGAACAACAGTAATGGACTTTAGAGATCGAGGGGGGAAAATTGAAATAGTTGATGAGTTCCCACGTGCGCCCTGACTGGCGCCTACTCAGCCCCACGTTACCTCGGACCTCGACCGGACAAACTCTCACACTACGTATCCAACCCCAAACAAGCCCATCAAGTACCTACTTTTTAATGCCGCATCCCTTACTAAGAGAGGAGCTTGCGATTCCTTAAGTTTGTACACTGCGCTTCACCACGTTGATATCATCTGTATTACTGAGACGTGGGCTACCGACAACCTGTCGTCGGCCGAACTTTCTCTTGGTGGTCGCTACTCGGTTTTTCGGAAAGATCGAGTTGGACGAATCGGGGGCGGCGTCTGCATTCTTGTCAACCTTGAACTAACCTGTTGCGAGGTTAACATGCCTCAGTCATCTGCCGAGATCATTGCTGTGGACATTATGTGTAACTCAGAATCGCGTCACCGGGTAATCTGTGCGTATTTTTCCCCAACTGGATCGACAACTAATCTTAGGCAGCGCATGGCATCACTCTGTGAAGTTCTAGAAGAAGTTGTCCAGACCGATTACCCCGTTCTTCTGCTAGGGGATATGAACCTTCCGTCTATCGTCTGGAAACCGTTGACCCTAACTGGACCACCCGATAGCAAGGAGCATTTGTTTACGGCGTTCTGCATTGAATCTGGACTTACTCAGCTTGTCACCTGCCCAACTCATCCAAGAAGTGGCAATGTTTTAGATCTCATCCTCACTGATAACGAGGATCTGGTGGCTAACATTGATGTCCGCCCTTCGCCTGTAAAGTCTGATCACATGGATGTTTATTTTGAACTGGTCTCAGGCAAGCCGTTCATGCCCTTGCAACCAAGGGTTAACTACTTGAAGGCCAACTACGACGCAATTGGCGCGTGTTTGATGTCCATTGATTGGCGCCAAATTCTCTCTATATGTTCTTCTGCCAACGAACAATATGAAACCTTTGTGAACATATCTTTGGACCTTCTTGATCGTTTTTCGCCGCTACATCGTGCCCAATCATCCCCTATCGATGAGTATATTGCTCGACTTTCCGCTCGTCTAAGCCGTGATTTGTCTGGACTCTCTGAAGAATTGCATATACGACTGTCCCGCAAACTAGGTCGCGCCTCATCTCGCTTACGCCGTATAGAAGAAGACAAGCTGGATCCTAATGACGCTAAGCGTTTCTTTCGCTATGCCAAGAAGCGTCTAAATCTCCAGGTAGGGGTAGCTCCCCTTACCTGTGACGGCCACATAGCTGTGGAAGATGCTGATAAATCAGAAGTTTTGAGACGTCATTTCGAAACTGTATACAAACAGCCTGGCGACTCAAGCTTTGTAGCGACTAAGCCAACAGATTCCTGTCTCAATGACGTCGTATTCACGCCCGAGCTTATCTACACGAAACTGCGTGAAACAAAGAGGAAGTGCAGCCTGACACCCGACGGGCTCCCGCCAATTTTCTTTAACGAATTGGCCTTAGCCCTCGCGGAACCTTTGGCAATGATCTTTACCCGCAGTTTCGAAGATGGAAAGGTCCCCCTAATTTTTAAAGAGTCTGTTGTAACGGCTGTGCACAAAAAGGGACCGCGATCCCTTCCAGAAAACTACCGACCGGTAGCTCAAGGCTCTATACCGTGCCTTATCATGGAAAAAATTATCGTCGATGAAATTTATAACTACCTCGACGCCTATGAACTCTTGGACCCTCATCAGCATGGGTTTAGAAAGGGGCGCTCTACTGGAACTCAGCTTCTCGAGGTCTGCCACGATTGGGCTATTGCGCGTAACAGGGCCATCCCCATACATACGGTCTACTTTGACTTCTCGCGAGCATTCGACAGGGTAAATCATAAGATTCTTTTATCTAAAATGGCGGCGCTAGGAATTGGCCCTCGAATCCTGGCTTGGTGTCACTCTTATCTGACGGAACGTTCCTTCGCCGTAAAAGTCAGTGACTCGGTCTCGAAGCGCTCCCCATGCCCTTCTGGGGTTCCTCAAGGCTCCTGCCTAGGCCCTCTTATGTATATAATCTTTGCTCAGGACTTGGGAGTATGTCTTCGCAACCTGAACATAACATACAAAATGTATGCAGATGATTTAAAAATCTATGCCCAGATTAGAGGAAACGAGGACCGCCTGAATATTCAAGCAGCCATTAATAGTATTGCCACCTGGTGTGAGCTAAATGATATGGTAATTTCAGTTCCAAAGTGCGCGGTCCTGAAGACAGCTCCCGACAACTTCAAGTACCAGCTAAATGATTTTCCTATACCTGAGGTAACATCCTACAAGGACCTAGGAGTTACGTTCGATAGACATATGAAGTTTCGGGCGCACATTGCCGGTTCAGCAAAAGCTGCCTCTCGACTAAGTAATCTTATACTAAGAGTATTCTCATCGCAAGATGCCTCCAAATACCTGCGTCTTTATGAAGCCCTAGTAGTGCCAAAATGGTCATACTGTGCTCACGTGTGGACGCCTTTTTACGACAAGGATATATGTTTGCTGCAGCGTATTCAGGACAAGTTTTTAAAGAGAGTTTCAAGAAGGTGCAACTTGACGCGTGACAAAGTCGTACTCCCAAGTGTCGCGGAGTACCAGCGTCGTGTTGACTACCGCGTTTTTAAATATCTTATACGCAATGATCAGATTAATAAGTTTTACCACGTGCGATCAAACAGCCTACGGAGTCGCGGTTCCATTCAACCGCACGAGATAGCCAATGTGGCAGTCGTTAACCACTCATTTGTTTGGCGAACAGCTCGCCTTGCCCGCGA